>JAKTYG010000028.1:0-74621 GCA_030564725.1 Chernovozyma sophiae-reginae
GTGAGAGTGAGAGTGAGAGTGAGAGTGAGAGTGAGAGTGAGAGTGAGAGTGAGAGAACGATGCAAGAAGAAGGGTAGCAGATGGGAAGCAGATTGGAAGCAGATGGATTTAAACTAGACTGATCAAGGATATGACTAGGGAATACAAGATATCCACACTCGTATTTCCAATTGCACTATTCCAACTACACCTACTAAGAGAATCAATCTCCACTATTGACTCCACTAGATAAGCTTTGCAGACCAGAGAACAAACAAGTACATCTTCAAAGATTATCATCTCTCGACATTTCTATTAAAGCCTTTTTCTTAGCTACTAAATATTACTCTTCCACAGGTATGATGCAAGACCCCAGCTACTAGATATTGATTTTAATTAGATTATAATAGCCGTAAGGGTGTCCGGTTGCGTAGTGAGTATATATGATTTGTTCTCACTCATTTCTAAAAGTTCTATTCTCTCTTCTTGGTGGTTTCTTTAAGCCATGCTAAATGTGGAATAAACACCTCTTTACATCTCTTGGTATCTGGTTCTATGTTTTCTGAAACATAGCGTAAAAATGGTCCCATATAATTCACTTTTTTGGTGGCCAGAGATCCATCAATAGAATTACCTTCTTTGTCATAATAATCAGCACAAAGTGCTTCAGTGAATATTTGAAAAACTCTTAGATCAAAATCATATCCAACATTATCATATGAAGCTTCATACATCCTGATATGATTTTTCAGTTCTTCATAAACCAATTCATTATTATCAATGAGCCATGCAGGGTAGAACTTTGGATATGACAAATGCATGAATACTAAATCGATTTCCTTGTCTTCATTTTTCTCTAAAAGTGATGATTCAGGATCGTAATGTCCCAAAGCCTTCGCTGAAAATTCTTTGGTGACTTCGGAAAAATATCCAATGAATCTAAATGATCTCAAAGTTTGGAACCATGGCTCATTCATTACCATTGCAGAAGCAATAAAAGTCTCTTTATCTCCTTCCCCTGCTGAACCTTGAGTTAACAAAGGGTAATAATATTGGGTCCCATATACATTATAATACAAACATAACAACAATGTCTTTAAATGTGAAGTCTTATTAATCATTAAAATCCCCGTTTCTGACGATGGATCAGGCATAGCTCCTTGGAAATCATGGAACGCAGAATTCTTAAAATTATATTCCAGTAATGGCTTAACTTTATCCAAACCTTCCAGTTTTGCTTGGTTCTTATCATAATTAGAATATCTCACTTTAGTTTCTTTAACTTCATGATTTGCAATTTCAAAAAACTTTGGGTTGGTAGTTCTAGACCATGCATCGGGCCAAATGACCATATTCGTTTGCTTATAAATCTCACTATCAAATAAATAATCAAGATCTCTTGCTGGGAATCCATCAGAATCCAAATATAAGATGTTTTCAAACTTCGAACTTAATAAAGCGAGCATTTTAAATTGATAACCTCCAAGATTAAATCGATTCTTTAAACTTTTACCTAATTTTTCATCAAGTACATTACATCTAACATTGAACTTTGGTAAGATTTTTTCACAAAACTCTGGTTCATATTCATCTTTACTTGGGATGAATAATTCAACTGGTAATTTAGATCCAGTTTTACGAAGTTGTTGAATTACAAGGTAAGCCATCCAACTATACTGAATCCCTCCAATAATTACATAACCAGAAGAACCGTGATAAGAATTCCAATTAGGATCAGTTTTCAAAACATTCCCAAAAGTAGAAATCTTAACATTTTCAATTAATTTATTGATATGTTGATTAACGTAATTGGTATGACTTTTTTTTAATTTTGCAACTGAAGATTCTGGGAGATCTAATACGTTCTCCAAATATTCTTTAGAAAATAAAAACTCTTCTTGACTTGAAAATAATTCTTTTGCCTTTTCTGATTTGTAATTATCTTTCAAAGAAGGGATCTTAGGATCAAACGATTCTAATTTATCGAAAAAGATTGAATAGTCTCTAATTGATTCAAGATTTGGAGAAGCAATTGAAGGTGAGTCTTTATCATGTTCAAGGTTAAGATTAATTTTATTTGTTTGAGTTCTTGATTGAGAATTGAAATGATGATACAAAGAGATTATGATACATGTTCCGATAAACACTGCTAGAAACTTTATCCTTGAACGTTTATTGAGTCTTGGAGACATGACTTTGGTATGATTTCGTGAGATAATAGCAGCAAGTCAAGATAAATGCAAAACACAAATCAATTAGTTAAATTTTCTTTTTTTAAAGCAAGCTACTCTGCTATATATTCAAAGAAAAATGACACTGAAAGAACTGGGGTTCATCAACCAAGTGTGTGATCAAAGGCGATCTTTGGTGGAAGAATATCTTTTTTGTGGTGATCTCAATATTTAGAAATCAATATGTGGGCACGTAATATGTTTTTGGGCGCGATTTGCGATTTAAGATTTGCAATCTACGAATTATGATTCTTGGCGACATTTGATGATGAACGGTTAAAACGTTAGAGATTGAATTCTTGGTACACGGTCTGAGGACAAGAGGAATGTTGAGTGAGGAGAGAACAGGAAAGAAGGAAAAAATGAGAGCAACATTAGAGAGATGGAAGTCACATGTTTATATTGGAAGAATAAGAGAGAATAAAGAGATGGAATAAGACGAGAGGAAGAGAGAGAGGATAAAATAAATTCTTTGTTAACATTCAAAAGCCTCGAATTCCCATTATTTTTTAGTTTTTGATCTAGGACTTCTAGCGTCATGTTAGGGGATCATTGGCTAAATAAAGGGCTATTGGACGGCTATCGCGAACATTTACTGGCTCTTTTCATATTTTTTGGTGGGTTTCTGGAGCGATAGACGAGTGCGAATAGCAGACCTAATTGGACAAAGTTGAACAATAGGAGTCAGTAAGTTAAAGATGATCATGAGATGAAATGAAAGTGCAAAGAAGTGCGGATAAAATAGACCATAAGATGTCTAGAAATGGACAGAGAACCATCTTGTTAGTATATCATGGGTAAATGACGAATTCAAACCAAAGTTCTTGAACTTTCAGAGATACTGTTTGTATGTTACATCTCTTCACGTAAAGCTTTCTGAGACGTGAGCCACATGACTTTGAATCGCAGCCTCTCTTCCCATTTTTAGTCACAGGATCAATTTCAATCTAAGAATTTTTCAGTTTTGAATTTTTCAGTTTTGTGCTTAAACTCCAGAACTCTTTGATTAGATAGCTCTAGTTGCTGCTATTGCTAGATATAAAAGTCTTGTGAGAAATTCAAAACTGAAATCTAGGATCGTCGTACTCAATACGAGATACTTGGAAACTGTTCCACTAACTGGATATCATCAAGAACAGTAGTGAATTGTACTTGCTAGTACAAGCAACTTCCTGCTACCGCTTCCCGCTACTACTTCCAAGTACCACTTCCCGCTACCACTTCCTACTACCACTTCCTACTACCACTTCCTACTACCACTTCCCAATACCACTTCCCTCCCATATCTCACAACTAGCACGCCCCCTCCCTTCAACTATGACTTCCGATCAACTTCTCACCGCAGATTTTGCATCTTCCAGAAAACAAGTGCATACAATTCCTCTCTTTGGTAAAAACATTTCACATTCTAAAGCTCCTCTCATCCACAACTTTCTTTTCAAAAAGCTCTCCTTACCATGGAAATACGTTCTATTTGATAATGACAATGTTCAGCAATTTGAATCCAAGTATGGGAACGACAAGTTGTTTGCTGCCGCAGTTACAATGCCTAATAAGATTGTAATGGTCGATGAAGTTGATAAGATCGACGACAATGCTAAGGCAGTTGGTGCAATTAACACCATTTATACTCGATTTTTAAATGGAAAGAAGGTCACCATCGGTACTAATACTGACACCATTGGTATCAGAGATTCATTTCTTTATAATTATCCTGATATAAGCAAATCCAATACTAAACCTGGACTTGTTTATGGAGGTGGTGGTGCTTGTAGATCGGCGGTATATGCGTTAAATGAATATTTGGGATGTCGGACTATTTATATAATCAATAGGTTCGAACTGGAAATAGAATCATTGAAGTCCAAAATGAAAGCTGGAGGTTTTACTGGAGAAATCATTTACATATCAAGCGCTGATCAAGCTTTGGCTCTACCTTGTCCTGATTTGGTTGTGTGTACAGTTCCTGATCTTGAACCACAAACTGAAGAAGAATTAAGGGCCAAAGGACTTCTTCAAATCTTTATCGATCGTGCAAAACATCACTCTACAACTGCTGGAGTGGTTCTAGAAATGTGCTATCACCCAGAACCAGAAACAAGATTATTCAAAGAATTCAAAGCTGCTGGATGGAATGTCATCTCTGGTATAGAAGCGATGATATACCAAGCATTTGCTCAACAGGTATTCTGGACTGGGTATGAATTGTCAGAGTTGCCAACAGAATCCGCCATTGAATACGTTTACATGAATTTGGCATGAGAGGATGGTGTTGCAAAAGCTAATACAGTGTATGGCCAAGCTCTAATTAGCTCTTGAGATAAGTTCTTGAGATCGCTATCTAATTGAAGCACGTATGCTGTCTATTCCGTGGAACCTCTCTTGTCTATTCGAGTTTCGCATTTTTTAGTGAGTGGAGATTTGCATTGCTCCAGCGGCTCAATGATCTACCTCCAAAGTCATTTACCAAGTCGACAACGTAACTGTCAGAGAGATGAAGAACAAGGAGAACAAAGGAGAACAAGGAGAACAAGGAGAACAAAGGAGAACAAAGGATAAGAGCATAACTACTTACCCTTCTATCTCTTTCTCTTTCTCTCGCTCTCTTCTCACTCACGCATTCCAGTTCAACCGTTAGAGTTACGCGCACACCACATGTTCCTGCTTACCCCAACATCAAGTCGATGTCTCAAACTCCGAACAGCAACTCTCGCGGACCACTGAAGGAACTCATTACACATAGTGAATATAGATACTTGTATATATAGCACCTAACGTCGGGTAATTTGTAAGACTAACTTCAGAAATACCCCTGGATCGTCTAAGAAGTATTACATCAATCTTGGAATTCTCCCTGTGCTAGTACTCTCTTCCCGTTACCCCCACCCCCACACACACTCTCTCTCTCTCTAATCTACCAGTGGCTCATTCTCACAATCTAATAAACTTACCACCTGCACATAATCCGCAATTGACCTTTAATTTGCTGCTAAAACCATTTTGGCTAGTTTCTTCTATTCAATCCTATTCTTTTCTTCTTAAATGATTCGAACCTTCAACGTTCTTGGACTGAAACGATTGGCACATAAAATGTCCACGCTCTCGTCGATTCCCAAAAGTTGCTCGTTTGTTAGGGAATTGGACCCGGATGTTAGTATTCCAACTGTAGCTGATGCTCTAAGAAACACAGACGGAATAATAAATAGACCAAGAATCCTTCAACTGGGGGCATACTCTTGGACTCTTCCAGAAAAACGTCCAGTGTATAAATATTTGACTTCTAGTGATAGAGCACTTAAAGATTTGGGATTGGATCCTTCAGAACCTCAAAATCCTGAATTCCAGAAATTAGTTAGTGGCGAATTTTATAACGACAATGAAGAATTGGTCAAACCAGATTATCCATATCCATTTCCATACGCCCAGGCTTATGCCGGGTGGCAATTTGGACAATTTGCTGGCCAATTGGGAGATGGAAGAGTGATGAATCTCTTTGAAATTGAGAAACCTGACAATATAAATGATAGTAAAATGGGACGCTCAAGAGACAGAAATGTTTATGAAATCCAATTAAAAGGAGCAGGTAAGACTCCTTATTCAAGATTTGCTGATGGTAAAGCTGTTATAAGATCATCTATACGAGAATATTTGATATCTGAACATCTTAACGCTATTGGGATTCCAACTACCAGAGCATTATCTTTAACATATCTACCAAAGACTTATGCTCAAAGACATCGTGCTGAGAAATGTGCAATAGTTTCAAGGTTTGCAGAACTGTGGATCAGATTAGGAACTTTTGATTTGTATAGATGGAGAGGTGATAGACCTGGAATTAGAAAATTGTCTGATTATGTTATAAAAGAATTGTTCACATTCAAAAGCAATTCCAAGAATGATGAAGAAGAAATCAAGTTCAATGAATTTAACAACCTTATAGCGGTTAAGGATGACTTTTTTGTCAATTCTAAAACCTCAATTGGAGAATTAACTGATTATGACAAAATGTATTATGAAATTATCATTAGAAATGCAACCACTACAGCAATGTGGCAAGTTTATGGATTTCTTAATGGTGTATTGAATACTGATAATACATCTGTATTGGGATTATCAATGGATTTTGGACCTTTTTCAATTATGGACAAATTTGATCCAAATTACACTCCAAACTCTGAAGATCATGAACATAGATACGGCTATAAAAATACTCCAACTGCTATTTGGTGGAATTTAACAAGATTAGGGGAGAATTTAGCTGAACTTATTGGTGCTGGTTCAACAATAATTAACGATGAAAAATTTATTCTGGAAGGAATAATTGACAAGAGTTCAGAGGAAAAAATCATTACAAGAGCAACAAAAGTTATTGAAGTTGGAGGAGAAATTTATAAATATGCATTTACTAAAAGGTATGTTGAGGTGATGTTTAATAGATTGGGTTTGCCAAGCAATTTAATCGATTTGAAAAATCCCGATAAGCAAAACGATGGATTGATAGCTCCAATGCTTGACGTTCTTCGTAAACTACAATGTGACTATAATAAGTTTTTCATTGTTTTACAGAATGATCGGGAATTGAATTTCAATAATATTATTAATCTTCTTTTACTGCAGACTTCATTTCAAGAAAGTGATTTTCTGAAGAATGAATTAACTGAAGAACTCACCAACTGGTTAGAAATCTATAAGAACTGTTTAGAAAAGGGTAAAGTTTCTAATGAACAAAGAATAGAAGTTGCTTCTAAATACAATCCAATTTTCCTTCCAAGAAATTGGATCTTGGACCAGGTGATTGAACAAGTTGAAGAACTGAATGGGGAGAATATTGAGCTTCTTGAAAAATTGCAAAAGATGAGTTTATATCCATTTTCTAAAGACAAATGGGGCAATGAGTTAAAGGATATTGAAGACAAATGGTTGTTACAAGGTGATATGGGTCAAGAATATTCCATGTTGCAATGTAGCTGTTCCAGTTAGTGCTAACAGTTACTAAAGTGAAGAAAAAGAGGAAGACATCAATCATACATTGCTAGTTATACTAAAAAAAATAAACAAAAAGAGAGAAAAAACAGAGAAAAAAAATCATATTCCATAACGTTGTAATAGCTCAACTTAAGTCTTGAATGATGACTTGGATTCTTGATATCCCTTGTCAAAGGCTTGTTTAGCTTGTTTCTGAAGTGATGGTTCTAAACCGGCAATTTGTTGGTCTAATTCTTGGTTTCCTGTTGTGAAACCTTTGAGTGATTCATGTAATTGACCTTTACCTCCCAGAGTCAGTTGACTTGGGTATGTAGAACTTGAACTTCCTTGGGTACCAGTTCCCGAAGAGCCACCATAACCAGAACCAGTGGTACCTACTGGTGTTGAATGATGAACGGCGCCTGAATGGCTCTTGGTGGTATCTGGACCATGTGTGTTGCCTCTTGTGCGTTCGTCTGGATAAGAACCAGAAGATGTCTTGGTTCCAGGGATCACTCCAGCACTATCAAGGGCTGCAGAGTCGTGATGGTGAGACTTTGATCCTGTATGGCCTGTAGAGCCGTAGGCTGCTGAGGATTCCTTGTGTGTACCAGTTCCTGTTTCGCCTGTGGAACCGTAGGCTCCAGTCTGTCCGGTATAATCATACGCAGCAGAAGAGTCTTGTTTCTGGGAATTGGTACCTGCCTGGCCACCAGTGGTACCAGTGGTACCAGTATTGCCGAAACCAGAAGATTCATATTGGTTTGTTCCAGTTTGTGTGCTTCCATGAGTTGGATTGTGGAGTCTATCACCGCCATGTCTTCCAGATGTTTCGTATTGGTTCGTTCCAGTTTGTGTGCTTCCATGTGTAGTATCATGAGTTTTATTGCTGCCAAATTTTCCAGCAGCTAAATAAGTGCCAGCACCTTCATCAGTTCCCGATAAATTGGTACGCCCAAGCTCCTGTCCTGCTTGCTTGTCTGCGTCATTCACATACTTCACCGCATCATCTTTACCAAAAGCTCCACTCTGTTTCCCTTGATCTTCAGGCAAATCTCCGTCCTTCTTATCCTTGTGATCAGAAAGTTTTTGTTGAATTTTGTCTACTAATCCCATTTCAATTATTTAAATTATCTAAATCGAATTGACTAATAACTTTCAAGGGCTTACAACTGTAAGTAATAAGACATAAGGAGGTCTTTATATACCCCCACAAAAACTGTATGACTTTGATGATCGTGGCGTTACCCAATTGTTCACAATTTCATCTTTGCTACGTCTGAGCTCTGGTTAAAGAAGGGGTATTTGTTCGTTAACAATGATGGTTTCATATTAACATGGTGCAACAATGTGGCATCTCTTGTTTGAGCACTGATCGGTTTGATTGCTGTGGAGAATGGCTGCGAAGTCTAAAAAAAAGGCTGCAATTTTGGTAGCAAACAGACTAGATCCTGTGTATGTCCTCACTAATGAAGTCTTTTTTTCTACGAACGAGCAAGGAAACAAGTTGAGGTTTGGACACAGTAAAGAGGGAGAATGCAATTGATTTTTATTCCGTAGATGGGTAGCTTTAGTTTTAGTGAGTGCTGCTCTGAAGAGCACAAAAGAGTGATTGTTAGTCAGCTGCGTAATTGTGCATATGAGGTTGCTTTGTAATAAAATAGTAACATAGCCCAGTAATAGAGGAACTTGTGGATTGGTGGGCAGTACTTGGAAGACGGTACTAGTTGGGCGTGGGTAGAACTTGCACCAGTACGTGGAGCAGTAGCTGGGTCAGAATTGAATCGCTAATCACTCTGGATGAGCAATCTACCAAGAAGGATCTCTGCATTTTACCTTCTGTTACTAATAAAGTGCACCATTCCTCCGCCGTCTCTCAGCGGCGAGCCCAGCCTCCCACCTTCTCACCTCCCTATAGAGAAAGGCTCACTTCGCGTGCGAGAGAATTTAATATTCAGCTCCTACGTTCATACTTCACTCTTCTCTAACTACAGGTGTAAAGTTGATATTTCAAGATATTTGACATTTATTATTCGTGTTATGCATATATGTATGGACTAGTCAATTCTTTAATAACTACTTCTTGATCTTAATAGGCACATTGAGTAGCACAATATCTCCCTTCAGAAGCACAACAAACACCTTCAAATAATATATTCTGGCCATATTACAATCCTGAAAATTTGGTACCAAACAAAAGTTATCGTATGCTTTTGAGCCAGAGCTTAAATCGCTCCTAGTAGTAGCAACACCTTTCATTTTCAATGTTGACAAATCAACCAGCAACGCAAACTTCTTAACATAAGTAATTGGCTCAGTGGTATAACCATTACTATTAACTTTGCTATCACTGTTCTCATTCCCTACTTCATGTCTCTTGAGTTCCCATGGTATCAATTTTAAAGTATCAATAGATCCATTGCCAATACCATTACCATTCACCTTCACTTCATTGGTAAACAAATTCATATACTTTGTTTTCAAATCACGAATACATGTGATGTCTTGATACATTTGAAGATCCATTCTAAATTGATCTGTGGTTAATTGTTTGGAAAGTCTTTGCAATTGATTGGCCCTATTGGCCATAGGAGCAACAATTCTGTCCTTGAAATAATCGGTTCGATACTCATAACTCAGCTTATAAGTTTTATCAAATTGAACATTTTCGTCCAAGATCATATCGTAAGTGAACTCAAATGGAATTGAACCAGAGTTGGATTTCACCGTCAAGCACACCAATTCTACAAGCATATGTTTGATTTCAGGAAATTTAATGTTTTCTTTCTGTTTCTCCTTCTCTGTCACATTTTCTGGTAACACATATTCCAAATTTATTGGTACTTCTATATTCCAAGACTGGTAAACATTTTTATCGAAATTTTTATTACGAAATTGAATAGGTGGGATATATTGAATCTGATATTCAATCTTGGGGGTGGATAAAATAAAAGTACCCAAGAATTTGAAAACTCCAGTAAGTGATTTTTTTTGCATTGGAACGAAAACCTTGTATGTTTGAGTCAGTGAATTTATATCGCAATCTAATTCCATTTTCTCTAAAGATGATCTTGGCTTGGATGAATATAATTGACGACATTTGGCTAGTTCATTGGCAATTGAAGTAGTAAGTGAATGGGGTAAGTTGGAACTATTAATACTTGATGATGATAATGCTGAACTTAATCCACTCAATGAATTGCTACTGGAGCTTCCTCCAGAATTGGTAGAAGTTAAAGGACATAATCCCTTTGAAGCAATTGTTTCTTTACCAAGTTCAATCAAATCATCAATCCTTGCATTTAAATTTCTATAAATTAAACGATTCAAACGATCCAATTGCAATTTTTCTTGATGAGATACAATTTTAGATTCTTGAATAATTCTTATTATTTGTTGAGTTTCTTTTAGTATTAAGAACTCGTCACCATTGGTATTGATAAGTTTCTGTTCATCTTGTTTCCGAATAATTTTTTCTCCATACATTGAAGCCTTACCAATGAATCTACCATAAACACTATAACATATACTGGAGTCGACAAATGAAAAATCTTTAATTTCTTGATAATGAATAGGGTTACGTGACTTATCGTTGGTGGATTTAACACCTCCTTTATGAGGTTTTGATATCCCCATACTTGGAGGAAGTTCTGTATGAGAAGATAACGTATGATCACAGGTTGAATCCAATAAATTCTCTGGGATTTTGAATGTGAAATAACGTTTATGCTTTGTTTTGGGTCTTATTAACCGTTCTTCTCCAAATGATACTCTAGAACCATCAATTGGATCGTATTCATCTGGACATGTAAATGGATTTGCGTAATCTGTAAATAATCGATTTATGTATCCATAATGCCATGAAGCACTAAAATCAAACATCTCCAAAAATTTTTTGACTTTACATACTCCATTATCTGAAACTTTGAAATTTCCTTCAAATAACACATAGAACATATCAAACGGGATAGACTTATCAGATAAATTTTCAACTAAGATGTATCCATTAATAAGATCTCCTTGAGTATATTCATAAATCAGAGGATCAATAAACTTTGGTATACAACCAAGATCTCCTACTTCTTCAGTAAAGAATATATCGATTTTAATTTGTTTTGCAAATTCATTATCAGAATCGGTTAAATTATGTAAATTATGGATATTATCAAGGATAGTATTTTGCCAATGATTAGTATTCTCATCGGCAATGATTAAATTCGAGTTGGTATTATCAATTGAATTTCTTGTAGTTGACGGTTCAGTATTTGGAGTCAATATATGTTCATTGCTGTTCAGATTCAATATATCCATAGTTCCAGAATTGGAGATTGCAGAGTTTGAAATTGAATTGGAAGATGATACCGTCGATATATCATCATAAGTAGGAGGAACAAACATACTATCGTCTTGAGAAAGATCAAGACTTTTAGATACCACTGATGTATACATATGATACAGAGGTAGTATACTCCAAACTGGGGGCACATTCAGTTTTTTTTTCGATGATAATGTTGAAGAAAGATCATCTTCAGAATATCCAGGTAAGTTTACAGGAATGGGAGCATCATGGAATAAAGAAAATGAAGAATTTCCATTGCCATCAAGGTTATCATTCCTGTTTAGCATGGAATGAATATGGTCTGGATTACTGTCAATATTGATAGGATTCATTTCGGTATCCATAGAAGTTAGAGATCCGCTTGACGAAGAATCGTGTGGGGGCATTGAAATATAAATAAATAAATAAAAAAAGGGCTGGTGTAGTGCAAGCGATGTCTTGTAGTACCAGTTGGGAACAGGGAAGCAAGTAGGGCAAAGGATGGGGGCAAGAGGGGAGCGGAGGAGGGTATACCTTGGAAAAACGGGCCCTTAAATCAGTTCAAGATGAATTGAAAGACGAAAGGAACTCTTCTGAATTAAACTATAGAATGTTATCAATTGACTGACAACACTTCTTCAATGCCAAGGTATAATTTCAATGTGGTAGCAACAGTTAGCAGTAAGTAAACCAGTGTCAATGTAATTGTCCTACCCGGTTGATTTGATAGATGAACAAAAAAAAAAGGCTCAACTCAGCCCTGAGACATTCTCCTTCCTCTATATAGACGTTCGAAGCTAAACTATTCATGTGTTATGACTCCAAATGTATGATATCAAATTAAAACGGTGAGCCAGAGGGTGACTCAAAAAATAACGTTCGTGAGGCTGCAGCATCAAAAACGATTAAAGAAGGAACAATTTACGGTTTACGAACCAATTACTCATCATATACCAATGACGACCAAACAAATAAAGAAACATTTCGACAGATTTTTTCAGAATCTGAAACACCAAAACTGTTCACATAGGTACAATTGAAGCGTATAACGAGGATTGAGTACTTCAGTAAAGGAATCATTTCAAGCCAAACTGCAACCTCTTCGAGAGACAGCAGCTTTGAGCGCAACAATTGGCGCACAAGAAAAAATAAGAGAATGTGGAGACAGGACAAAATATTTGTGAGTCACCTTGATGATTAATCAGATATTAAGAAAGGTGGTACTTTTGTTTTTTGAAGGTAACTAACTATTCTTGTTCTAAAAGAAGACAACACACCCCCTGAACACGGGCCAGTTATGGCTAATATTGTCTTGTTCGTACAACTAATCCCATTGTTTGATAGATCGTTGGTCCAATCATGTTCCCGAGTCATGACTCTATTTCGCGGATTCCTCTTGATCGTGGATTTTGAAATACGATCTGACAAAACACGCACAAAATTCAAGCGCAATAGCTTCTGAAAGTACACTGGAGACATCGATTGCAAGTCAATATCGCAGAATTGGTTTGCCTGTATCCACAACAACGATAGGTAATTTATGATATCACATGAATTTAGTTTGAAATGATCGGGAATGTGGGTTGTTGAGATTTTTTGGCCCATTTGGTGCTGACAAAGTATGTCGTAGAACGTAGCCATCTATTTGTGGGGACCATCTGAAGGTTAATTGTTCCACCCAGCTTCAGTCCGAGTCGTTTTACTCGGAGTCAATGCAAAATCATCTAGCACTTCCAGAGTCATTCCAAAGTCGTCCAGGGATGGTCTAGAAATGTCCAGAGATGGTCCAGAGATGGTCCAGGGTCTCCCAATGTTGGTCCGGACGACTACATACTTGGCGATCCAGTGCAAAACTCATTGGCGAAATTTGCAGTGCATTCCTTGTGCGAGGCCCTACGAAGCCCACTTGGTAGATCTGCGACTCTTCTTCTCCCATTCTTCTCCCACGAACCTTCTAGGGGAACTTGTCGCACCAAATTTCTAGGAACCCCACTTTCCCAATCTTAGAATCCGGAGACAGCAAACACCGTCGATACTCAGAATACAACTTGCTTCCTTAAAGCAACTAATCCTTTCCTCAAGAGTGTTTTCCTGAGCACTACAATTTCTACATCTTCTTATTCAACTTTTTCTCTCACTACTCTATCCAAAGATCTACTCTCTCATTAGCTTGCGTTCGGTAATCCCCGACAATGTTCGCGCCAGATAAGAAAATCGAACATCTGAAAATTCAATGAGATCTAGAGAAAGCTTCATTTCTCTCTTCTCTCTTCCTCTTCTTCTTCTTCTTCTTCTCTCTTTTCAACGTATACTACCACGTAAAATATGCCTTTGAAAACGTACGATGTCAAATCTTCTCCAGTGATAACTGCAGTACCCTTAACTCCTGAATCGTTCGCTCCTTATGGTGGTGTCATAAGTGCAGACCATCAAATCGAAGATGTTAAGACTTCTGCTGCTAACTATGGAACGGCCATAAAAATCCATAAAGTTGCCCCAATTGTAAATAATTATAAGAATTCCTTGAGTGGCAAAGAAGCCTCCGCAAATTGGAATATTTTCAGATGTTCAGCTCCAAAGCATTTAATAATTTCGAAGGACTCCAAGAAATTTTACACCTCAAAAGTGTTAGAAAGACATCCATATTCCACTCAAACTTTTCTTCCTATGGGTCAAGATTTATCTAAGAAATCATTCTTGGTGATTGTAGCTAAAAATGATGAAACAACATCCCCTATTAATTATCCTGATATATCTCAAGTGAAGGCGTTCATTTGCAAGGGAAATCAGTCTATAACTTATGGAGTTGGAACTTGGCATGCCCCAATGGTCGTGATAGATGAACTGGTGCCGTACATAGACTTTGCAGTGTTCATTCATGAAAATGGAGTTGAAGCTGAAGATTGTCAGGAATGTTACTTTGATCCAGGGTTTCAGATTGAATACGAAGATCCTGTTCTCACATCATAGACATCAGTGTAAGGGCTGCTTATGTATATGTGGTGAAAGTTTATACCTGTTCTATAGAAGGTGAAGACTCAAGATGAAGTCTCTAGATGAAGTCTCTAGATGAAGTATCTCTAAGTATTATACAGCATTTCACCCTTCTATCTAACTAAGCGTAGTATTTGATTCCCTATCCTAGAGCTGTCATCTGCGTTACTCCTGATGGCTCATAAATAGTCCATGACCTCCTCTATTATCTTTCTGGCATGCTCTCTTTTCTTCTCTTCATCCATTCCTTGAATCTCATCTTTCGCTCCTTGTAATTTCAGTAAGATTCCACTTAGATCGATTTTATCTTCATCTTCCTCCGACAATAATGGTTGAGTCATTCCAAGTGAGTCTATCTTATCAATTTTCCGTTGCTCATAGTCATTGTTCTTCGTCTCTAAAGTCTCCACAGCCTTAATCTTTTCTAATTGAGACCATTCATGAGTTTCAAATACCTCCACCAATCTATCTCGTCCAATTTTATCCAGAAATTCATTCTTTCCTAATTCATCGATTGCAATATATTCAAGTCCATTCGATATCACAAGATCTTCAACCTCCAAATTCTGTTTGGTTCCGGCTACAACAATGAATCCTGACCAGTCATGACCAAACATCTGTTGAATTTCATGAACTTCATTTAAACACGATTCTACAAGATCAATTGAGTCTTGCTCTACGTCTATACAAAAGATGAACCCATCAAGAACATCATGCAATTCTTTCATTTCCTCAGCTAAAAATTCCGATTTCCACGTTTTTAAAGCCTGGAATTTCTCAGCTTCACTTATTTGTTCAATACGACTTTCAGGGTATTCATCAACCATTAACTTCAATTCAACCTTGTAGTATTTTGTTGTCAAGTTTGCCCCAAATATGAGACCACTGTGGGTCTGTGCCGAAATAGCATCTGGTAATTTCGTTATAAATTCACATACTCTTAGTTTCCCACTATGAGGTCCCCCTACTATCAAGACATGATTTGGAAGCATCTTCAATCTCTTGGTCGTAGATACTTGTGATACTTTTGGGTACTGTTTTACTTTGCAACTTGCTTGAATTGCAAAATCAAATCAAATATTTGATAAACCTTGGTACTGTATGCAGTCTCGCGTGGACTTCCGATTTTGATTTAGAAACCTCAGACCAGAGGAGGAGAGTGGCACCAAGGCAGAAGGAAGAGTAACCCATCAAGCATAGGACAAACTGTCATAACTTTTGGTATTTACATTACATTTGCTTTAGTTAATCCATTGTTGAGTTTTAGAAACTAAGCAATTTATTGGAGTAGTGCAGCTAATTCGTTATTTATCTATCTACAACGCTACAACGAACAAACAACAACAAACAAATACATACAGTACGGTATCCTTTAGCATACCTTACATCGATATTCGATAATAGATAAAGTTGAATTGATCTATATCATTACCATATTAGCTATTTCCAGCTATTTTCAGCTCTTTTTATCGGTATCATTACAAGATTTTGCCGTGTTGAAGCTGCCACTTCCTAGATCAAAGATCAAACTTGGTTAACCAAGAGGAACAATTCAATTGTTATATCTCCTCCCGACCAGTGAACCCATAATTGTTTCTATAATAAAATGGCACCCTCTGCAGAAGCTGTTAACAACAACAACAGCAACAACTCGTCACTAACCATTGCACCAGAGAATCTTCATCTTGAGAATCTTTTACTTCGTGATGAAGACATATTTCAAACTTCATTAAATTCAAAAGATTACCTTGAAAGTCTCGCTCCTATAATTAAAGATTCATTGAAATCAAATGGATTAGCTTCTTTGATCCAAAGACTTAACGAAATTGTTAATGATAAAGATAAGGAATTGAATACTCTATCATTAAACTCTACTCGAGATATCAATACATGTATAGATTCTATCGATAGCATTCATGAAGAATCCTCAGATTTGAACAAATCATTACTGACTATAAGTGTTTCATTAAATAAGTCTGTTTTTGAACTTATAGGGAAAAAGAAATCTTTAATTAAATGTAAAGAAGTTTCTTCAAAGATAAGTGAAGCAAATATGGTTTTAAATTTATGTTTACAAGTATTAGAAATCACCAATAAGATCCATGAGTTGATTAAGCAACATAATTATTTCAGTGCATTAAAATTAATCGAAGAATTGAAAACTCTTCATTTGCCAAAAGTGAACAATTTCAGTTTTTCCAAGAAGATCTATGACTCAATTCCTCATTTAACTAAGATGATTCAGGACGAATCTTTTGATAATTTAGGGAAATGGTTGTCGATAAATTTAGAAAGAAAATTAAATCCAATCGGAGAAGCTTTGTTTGAGAACATATATTTATTACAAGACAATTGGGAAAAGTTTAAGAAGGATAAATCAAATAAATTAGCAAACTCAGCAGTTTTCATTCCTCATAAAATCAATTCTCCATTAGAATTATCGATTCGTAATCCTTCTCTTAATTACGATGTGTTTAATGATGAATCTCTTCTGATATCTTTAATAACTTTATATGATGCTATATTGGTATATCAAACCCTTGGGGAAGATGATTTGTTGTCAAAGTTATACAATAAGGAATGGATTAAGAAATATAATCGAGTCATATATCCATTGACATCGGCAACCTCACTGGATTTATCGGCTTCTACTACATCCAATGCAAGAGAAACGTCATCTGATTTATATGGTTCACCAGTATCTACACCAAATAAGGATACTCCTTCATTTGTAAATTTAAAGTCTTTGGATGAGTACCTTAAGAAGATTGCAGCATTTTTCATGATGGATAAAGAGATAAATAGATCAACTAAATTCTATTTACGTACAGAGTCAAATTCAGATGATCTTTGGGACTCCTATTCAACTAAATTGAAGCCGGTATTGATTAATTATATAAGAATCCATGGTAAGAAAGATATTGACGATTTGATCTCGATTAAGATATTGATTGGGAATTTTTTGCAAGTTATGGAGAACTATAATTATAAGATTTCAGATTTGTATGAAGTTATGATGATCATATTTAAGGATTATTATGCCCCAGAATTAATAAATCAATTCAGAATTGATTTTTTGGAATCTATTCAATCTGATCATTATATGCCCTTGGTTGTTCAAGATCGACAGGATTATGAAAATGTTATGAAGATTTGTTGGTATAAACCCGGATCAGCATTTGCACCACAGAATGTAAAATCAATGCCAATAAGTTTCCCATTTAGTGAAGATTATGTTCATTATTGTCTTGGAATCAGATCTTTATTAGAAGATATCATTCTGTTTATCAGTAAACATTATGGTTATGAATTAAAGGAAATCAATAACATAATTATCAATGACATTTTTGAAAAAGTTTTAGGAGAAACAAGAGGAATTGGCATTAGTTATGATATTAAAGAATTTATAAACAAAAATTCTAACAATAAAGAAATTATTGCTCAAAATTATACCAATTTAGAATATTATCTTTATAGTCTTTATGAAATTGGGAAATTATTAAATAGAAGGTTGAGAATCCACACTGGTTTAGGGATTAATAATATTGATTCTAATGGGAAATTTAACCTTCAAGCAATTGAATCGTTTGTTAAAATTCGAAAATTTGCTGAGGATGCAATATTTAAAATGGTTGATTCTAAAATCAGAGAGTTACTTGATATGGTTGAATATGATGATTGGATGCCAACAACTGAAAATGTGGAGCCAAATTATTCAATAAAGGATTTTGCCTTATTCCTTGAAAATTTATTTACTTCAATTTTCTCTAATTTACCAAAAACTTTTAGAACTTTGGGATTATTTAGAAGTTACGATTTTATTGCCGAACACTTTTTAGAAATGTTGAAAAACGTTCCTCAATATAATCGAATTGCAATTAAGAATTTTGATTTGGATATTCATCATCTTGAAGAGTCTATGAATTCATTATACATCCCAGATGTAACCGAAGGTTCTTCTCCTATTAACCAAGATAATGATAAAGAGGTTATGTCTCCTGGCCAAGTCAGTAGAAGTGGAAATCCAGGGCTTTATGATGCTGATGCAATGGGTGGAGCGGTTGCATTACAATCTACGTTTGCTGAATTAAGACAAAGTATCGATTTATTGAAATTGGATAATTATGATGACTTTATTAAAAATCCTTCATTGAGAATGAGAAGATTCGATAGACTTAAATTTGAGGATGGATTGAAATTGATATCTAAAATGTACTTGCCTGATCAAAATCTTGAACATTCTTCTTTGGATATTGAAGGTAGTAGTGAATCAGGAACTCCAGTCAGAACGGGACTGCCTAATCAACTGGTATTATCTACAACTGCAGCATCTAAATTTACAAAGTTCAGTAGTAAGTTTAGGATCAATAATGAGATGTAACAGGGTACTCAACTTGGTGATCTAATTGCAATCGATAGAGGAGACCATTTGTGAATGTTAGATCATTAGATCATTAGATCAGTAGATCAAAAGTTGGTATTACTTGAATTCCCACCATTATGTCAGATCAGCACAGGATATGACTTAACATGACGGATAGCGCAATTGTCCAGGGCAAGCAAGAAAAAAAAATTCATTGGGAGGGAGGAAAAGTGTCTAAATATGTGAAGCAAAACAAGATAGCGGAAATGGATATGTAGTTCATGCCCAAAAATTATTTACAGTATTTATCTCATGGTTTTTTGCTTCACCACAACCATTTAAATTATCCCTCAGTGCTTCATCTTCTCCATAAGAAATACCATTTTGACTTGGAACCAGTTTGTACATTTTCCTTCTTTTCGTCAACCAAATGTTGGATTCTATCTTCTAATTCCTTTGTCCTGTTAATAAGATCAAGTTCTCTATGACTATACTCCAAGGCAAGCCAAATTGTATGTAGAACCACATATGTAGTAGAGGCTATCAAGAAACAATGAAATAATGGATTCTTGAATTGGCTTATTTTAGGATCGGTTTGAGATGGTTTGGGAATCGATCTTACATCTTGAGGAAAATTTACTGTGTAATGCCTTATGGCGAAAAATGATCTAGAATTCCCGACAATCTGTTTTCTGAGCATTTTGCAATATCTTTGATAATGATTCAACAATTCAGACGATAGATTAACCTGCTAATGAACCAAAGGTCAATCTTGGCTTTTAAATTCAATCGCACAACTTTTGCAAACCAAAAAAAAAAAAGAATCAGAGTATGTGCAGGCATTTTGAGTTAAGTAGCTTCCTCTATCGACAGAGTGTATGCAGTATATGGTCGGTGGCGTATTTTTCTTTGAAAGCAAAACCTCCATAAGCTTTGGTTTTATCTCTACTGATTCCTTTTCAATCAGCGAGTTATAGCACAAGTTGATCTCTTAATTTCTCAAGTTAGTGGCTCATTTGACTACAGATTATAAGGTAGAGATTTAGTTCATTAGCGTTCATTCATATTCTGGCTAATTTACAAATTGTCTGACATCAAACTTGAATTCACAAATATCCACATTCCACTATGTTCAGAAATAATTACGACAACGATTCAGTAACATATTCTCCTACTGGAAGATTATTCCAAGTGGAATATGCTTTGGAAGCAATTAAACAAGGTAGTGCAGCTGTAGGTATTGTTTCTAAGAATCATGTGGTGCTCGTTGCTCTTAAAAGAAATGCAGAGGAATTAGGATCCTATCAAAAGAAAATCATTAAGGTTGATGATCATATGGGAATTGCATTAGCTGGTTTGGCTCCAGATGCAAGAGTTTTATCTAATTTTCTTCGAAAGCAAGCAATGACTTCTAAAATGATTTATGGTAGACCTTTGCTGACATCTAAAGCAGTATTATCAATTGCTGATAAAGCTCAAGAAAATACTCAATCTTATGGTTCTAGACCTTATGGGGTTGGATTATTAGTTTCTGGTTATGATGAAACTGGTGCTCATCTTTATGAATTTCAACCTTCTGGTTCAGTATTGGAATATTATGGAGCTGCTATTGGAGCAAGATCTCAAGCTGCAAGAACATATTTAGAAAGAAATTTGGAAACAATTCGTACAATTGATTCTATTGAAGAGTTAATAGTTCATGGACTTAATGCTTTAAGGGATACTTTAGCTCAAGATGTGGAATTGACTTTTAAAAATACCTCAGTAAGCATAGTAGGGAAGGATACTGATTTCAAATTATATGATGATGAAGAAGTTCAGCAATGGTTGGACAAATTAGATTCTGTTTCGAACACCAGAAATAGAGCTGGTGATGATTCTGGTGATGAAGATGCTGATGCTACTGCTGGTGGTGAAACTGGTGGTGAAAGTGGTGCTGATGCTAATGCTGCTACTACTGATCCATCTCATCCAGCACAGGAATCCACTGATGTCAATGCAGCAGAAGATAGAATGGAAACCGATGACTAAATAAAAGAAAAATCTTCACAATAGAAGCGAAGGTGAAAGTTGAGTTGGTCGATAGATAATGAATGAAAGAAAAAAAAAACATAAGGAAAATGAGTAAACTGTAGGATTTATATGGAACTCTAAGAGTTATATACAAGATGGATTCGAAGTTGTTGCTTCACACTCCATAAACGCTCCGTTCTTCCTATTTCTTTGGTTCTTGTTGTTGTTGTTGTTGTTGCTGTTGTTGCTGCTTAGCGGCAACTTTCTTTATGGCTTCGAGACAAATCTTCTGGATAGCATTTACCTCGTTATTGATCTCAGAGCTTGAATGATCTTTAATTCCTTCCCTCACTTCATTAATCTTAATTCTCAAGTCTGCAACTCTCAGAACTATATCATCTCTTTCTTCCTCATCCATTAAGTGACCGAATTTTGCTAGCGCATTGTCGGTGTCGATACATAAGATATCTGCTCTCGAAGCATTTTCAATTTTATTTCTTAATTCAGCGTCTTTCTTGGAGTTCTTAGTACTATCTAGAATCATTTGTTGTACTTCTTCTTCAGTCAAACCAGTTTCCGCTGATACTTGAATTGATACAGTATTATTCTTCGATTGATTTTCATCACTGTATGGAGTCTTATCCGTAGCGTTGACGTTGATGATTCCGTCAGCATCAATTGAAAATGAAACAGCGATTTGTGGAACTCCTTTAAGAGCTACTGGAATTCCCGATAATTTGAAGTTTCCGATCAATTTATTATCTCTTACCAAAGTTCTTTCTCCTTGATACACTCTAATTTCAACTCCTGTTTGTCCATCAACTGCCGTCGAAAACACTTGCTCTTTCTTGATTGGAACTGCGCTATTTCTAGGAATCAAAGGACTAAATATACCCCCATAAGTTTCAATTCCAAGGGAAAGTGGAGTCACATCCAATAGTACCACGTTCTTAATTTGCCCACTTAAAACAGCACCTTGTATGGCAGCACCTAATGCAACTGCCTCGTCGGGGTTTACTGCTGTACTAGGTTTCTTGTTGAATAGCTTTTCAACTGTTTCTCTTATTTTAGGCATTCTTGTCATTCCTCCAACTAATAAAATCTCATCAATGTCTTTAACCTTTAATTCTGCATCCCTTATACATTTTTTAACTGGTTCTATCGTCTTGTTGATCAAATCTTTAGCCATTTCATCTAATTCATCTTCAGTTAAATTCATCTTGATATGTTGATCTTTATATATAAATGGAATATTAATTTCTGTTTCCTTGACATGAGAGAGTTCAATTTTAGCTCGCTCAGCAGCTTCTCTAATCCTTTGTACTGCTAATCGATTATTAGAAAGATCAATATGATCTTTCGAGTTCTGTTTGAAATTTTCAATTATACGATTCAATAAAATGATGTCCAAATCTTCACCTCCTAGATGTGTATTACCATTAGTTGCTCTGACTTCAAACACACCATCTTCAATATCTAAAATCGATATATCAAAGGTTCCTCCTCCTAAATCAAAAACTGCAATGATCCCATCCTTTTGTTTCTTATCGATACCATATGCCAATGCGGCAGCAGTTGGTTCATTAATAACTCTAAAAACATTCAATCCGATTATTTTTCCGGCATTCTTTGTTGCCTGTCTTTGGGAATCATTAAAATATGCTGGTACGGTTACTACGGCATTCCTTATCTTTTCATTAGAATCAATGTTTTGTTCAGCAACTTCTTTCATTTTTTGTAAAATGTATCCACTAATTTGAGAAGGAGGAAATTTCTTACCATGAGAAGTACTCAACCATGCATCTCCATTATCATGAGAGATAATTTTATACGGTAAAGTCAGTAAATCTCTTTGAATCTCTTCATCTTCAAACTTCCTTCCAATTAATCTTTTGGTGGCAAAAAATGTGTTTTCAGGATTAATAAGAGCCTGTCGTTTTGCTGAACCTCCTACTAATATATCCTGATCATTATTAGTGTATGCAACGATTGAAGGAGTTGTTCTCGACCCTTCCTCATTCTCTAGGATCTTCGCTCCTGCTGGTCCTACCACTGCAACTGCTGAGTTTGTAGTTCCAAGATCAATTCCAATGACGCTGTGTTGTAGTCTTCTAAATGTGAGATTCAATCTGGAGACTCTATTTGAAGTCAACGATCTAAGTGCCGATCTACTCATGTTAATCAAAATATTGCTGTTGAGTCTGCAAAAGAATGTGTTCCAAAAGATCATTGATCGATATCGGAGTCACTTACGTGCACAAATCGTGGTGGTGGAGTGCATATAGCGTCATTTGTGATGGTTGCGATTGATTTTTTTGAGGAATGATTGCAAAAATCTGGGGTTCACGATCGGGAGGGATCTATGAGTTGACCTTTCTTTACGTAGATACAGCTTGAGAGATCTGGGAAATGTTGTATTTAAATAGAGGAAATATGTGTATGTACAAGTTGATGAATTCAAAGCATATTGGTTGAAAGTTCTAATTAAAAATGTATTAATATCAGGAGACAATGTCGATGTTTGATGTAATCCCATAGGTCTCAGAATGGCAAACGGGAAGTGATCATGTTTTCACTTTCCCTAAATTCTTGTGCATCAATAGTGCTGGGTTGTTGTGTTTGCATTGATGTTTATATTATTTCCAATTCCAGTGCTCCAATTATACTATTTACTTTTAATCTACTATCCTGAATATCCACACACACACGCTCTCTCTCTCTCTCTCTCTCTCTCTCTCTATCGATCTATCTTCAGTCATTTCTCGTTAGCTTCGATGCTAAGTGCATCACACTGTCTCATCAAATGGACTCTCAGGGTGTTCTGATTCGTAAACCTCAAATCTACAATCGGTGACACCCTTGCAAAGTATCAATCCCAATACGTCCATCGAGCAGTTTCCCAAAAATGCCTCTATGGCTTTTGGATTTTTTATAATCACAAGGTTATTTCCACTCACCGTATCAATCTTCCCGAAGTTATTGTACACTTTGAAGTAATGGGTCAGTTCGACTTGGCCAACAATAATCCCGTGGATTGATAATCTCTTGTTGTTCACAAAACTACCGATGGCAAGGGTCCCCTCCAGATCTGTATTGGCTCCCAGAATTCCATAGATTTTCATGTTCTTAAGAATAGTGGTCCAAGATACATTTCGAATTATTAATTCTTTCAACTTTCCTATCTCACTTGAAATTTCAATTTGTCTAGCTGTCATTTTAGTTTCAATGTTGTTGTTAATAACGATATGGGTCAGTTCATCAGAAATAAGTTTCCCATAGTTTGCTCCCCTGTTCACTTCATTTGCATTTATAATCTCAAACAAAGTCTCTAGATGTATGAAATTTGTCTCATATGAAAACATCTCGATTAATGATTCCTTGGTGCTGCTAGAAAAGTCATCCAATAATTTATAAGAAAATTTAATGAATTTATAAGTTTGTTCATCGATACCAACATTTGAATATGGGAACCATATCAGTAATATATTTACATTCTCCTGTTGTTTCTGATTCTGCAAGAAATAGTTTACTGAATTGGAATAACCAGCTATATCCAACTCCAAGTAGTAACTTAACATAAACTGAAGATCGGCAATTCCAAGCATTGAATTAATTTTATCTGGACTGGACATATGATGTCTACCTCGCAAATGATCAACAAAGTTTTGTCTTTTGGATATCTTAATATCATAAGAATTCATTGATTTCTTACAATCAATAAACACGCAATAATTTTCAATTTGAATAAAATGTTTCATATAGTAAATGTTCAAATTATCGTTGACTTGATCCTCCTCATTCCTTAAATAGTTGAAATGGAAGTTAAATTGTTTCAATAAATCATTAAGAAATCTCAATACAATTGAATTAATTATTAGGGTGTGGCCCATGACTTCCCTTGAATAAACTCTAAGAATACTGAAATCCTCCAAATAATATGTTTCAAGATATCTTTCCGTTGAAACTTTAGTTCTTCTGCCATGTTGACTTCCTTTATTCGCTGCCAATTTCATTAACGATGACTTAATTATCTTCAATACAAAGTTAACATAGGATCTTTCATGATTAAATGTTAGCGTGTTAGTATAATGATCATACTCGCAATCAAATTCATTGTTAAGTATACCTTTGATATATATTTGTTGGTACAAAAAATCATTAATCTGTTGCAAGACTTCGGTTCTGGACCGAATAAGTCTGTGGAAAGATTTATCGAAATAGCTCAATTTCAACCAGAACGATTCTGGATCACATAAATGATTCATTGGAGGCTCGTTTTTAATTATATTGTTTAAATATTGGAAGCCCAATCTGTAATTTTCAATTATAAGCAAATTATTTACAAGGGCAATCTTGGAAAGATCAAGATAATTGTTGAGTTGTAATTTATGATCGAGAAACAATATAAATATTGGAATGTATTCGGTATCTATTGCAAATTCATTTTGAAATTTGAAGATGTTGTTACTTCCTCTTGGTTCGTATTGCTCTAGATGATAAAGAAACTTGCAAGTATTCTTGTACATAGATAAAGATTTGATGTATGAACACTCCTGTGGAATGAGTAGTAACGATATTAATCGACTTGTTGGGTCGGATTCGTTTTGATTTCCATTCAGATTCGAGGTATCGATGGATGAATGTTTTGATTTGCCTACTTCGTCCCTTCCTTTCTTATAGTCCACGATCTGGTCATGGTTAACCTTATTTGAATTTTCAAACGGTCCATCATCCTGAATCCCTAAATTAATTCCATAATCAACAAGAATTCGTAGCCATGTGTGATAGTATAAATATTTCCATATGTAATTATTGGTGAATGTGGCGTAAGCAGATCTGTTGATCTGTGATAAATTCAATACATCTTCCACGTTCAAAGATCCAATTTTGATGATCTTTAGCCATATATCTAGCAGCACTCTATGAAGTGCTGTAGATTTCATCGCTCAGTGTCTTTGGTAACATCAGTTTCTTTGGAACAGAGCAGTACGAGAGTTGTTGTTTAATGAACTTTTGTTCAGTTGATTATTTGGTCTACCGGATTTCAAGATCAAGGTTGCTTACAAAGGAGTTACAAACAGTGCAAGAGTTGCTTATTGTTCTTGTTCTATACTTTATTGTTCAATTTCACCGTACCTCTGAATTGGTTTTATTATTATTGCTTTGTCTTTATGAATCATCAATCAAGATCAAAGTCTCTCCGATTGTGTTTCTCTTTCTCAATTTGATGAGAAGAGTTTCGATTGTGCTCGTTATTTATTTTCGCTTATCAAACAAAATACTCAAAAGAGAATTTTTCAATCAGTTGAAGATCACTTGCTTCACATACAACAGAACCCAAACCTTGAATATGGGGAAACGGAGATCCGATGGAGGATCTAAAGGTGGTAAGAGTAAGAAATTTAAAGTAGGAGGCTTCATTGACCCTGGTACTAGTGGAGTATATGCTACTTGCAATAGAGGTCGGGAACAACAATGCAGGAAAGAGCTTATGAATTTATTTTCAGAAAAGATCGAACAGTATTTTGATTTGGATAGTGTTCCAGAAGATGAAGAAGAAGAAGAAGAAAAAGAAAAAGATGGAGGATTAAATGGTGCCAAATTATCTATTGAAGAACAAATCCAGAAGGAACTTGGAGAACTTAAAGATGTGAAAGATTCAAAGAAAGAATTCTTAAAACCAATAGAATTGGGTTGTGAGTGTCTTGTTTTCATTAAAACAAGGAAGCCAATTGATCCTGAAGTATTGGTACAAAGAATTTGTAAAGAGAGTTCCACTCTGTCACAGAAAACTACCAGATACACCCAAAGGTTAACTCCAATAACATTTTCATCTACCCCAACCGTTGAAGAATTGATGAAGCTAGCCAAGAGAGTTTTGAAACCTCATTTCCATAAAGAAAGCGACCAACCTGCTTATAAATTTGCCATTCAAGTGTCTAAAAGGAATTTCAATGCTTTGGAGAGATCTGATATCATCAAACGTATTGCTGAAAGTGTTGGAAGAGAGCATGGGCATACGGTTGATTTAAAGAACTATGACAAGTTGATTATGGTGGAGGGTTACAAGAGTAACATCGGGATGAGTGTGGTGGATGATTATGAAAAATACGATAAATTCAATTTACAACAAATATTTGATAAGACTTTGGGAGAGCAAAAGGACGATGATCTCTCAAGAGTGAAGAATAGTAACAAAAAGGCAATGAAGAAAGATGATAATGGTGAAGGTGGTGACGAGTCTGTTGAGAACAAGGTTGAAGACAAGGTTGAGAACAAGGTTGAAGACAAGGTTGGGGACGAGGCTGAAGACAAGGTTGAAGACAAGATCAGACAAGATTGAATAGAATAAGATTGGAGAGTGGGAAACTAGAGGATCGTCCATTATCGAGACAGCTGATATAGCATGAAGGACAGTGCTGTCCACCTAAACACTACACGGGAAACAACACTAGACAACCAAAAAAGAGAAGTACAGAACAGTTAGATGTGAAGCAATATAACATTACACTCTTAGATAATTTGTTGATACGGCATGTAAAGTAGAAAATGGGAAATTTTTCAAGAAGGTATGTAGACGATATCAATGAAGCAAATGGAGCTGATGACAGAAGTAGCAGTAGCTACAACTGAAGACAGTCAAAGCTGCCCTATTGCACCAACTATTGGCAACATCTTTGGTGTTGATCCCTCAGGGAGACAGTTAAAGCTGCCCTGTTGCACCAACTATTGGCAACATCTTTGGTGTTGCTCCCTCAGGGTCTCCTATTATTCGCATACAGTATGTTCTGGGTCCACTTGCAATTGTCCTCTTCTGACTTAATCGCTCTAATAGATAACTCTACTCCATTCCTTAAGTTGCATCGTTTCTTCCCATGCAAGCCAATCTCCTCGACTATTAGGAATCAATCCCATTCCGTTCAATTTCCATATACCCACCGACATACATCCTATTTGACAGATAACAAAGATTGCCTTGGTCATTAGTATGTCATTAGCATTTTCTGTCGTAGTTAAAGGACGGAATCTGGCATTGGTTTCAGTAAATATCGTCTTAAGTGGAGTCCATAAGAGCATAAATGTCATCATTATAGGAATGATTTGTAAAGAATTTCCCGTCATATAGCTCATGAACAAATTCATGGGAATTGTTTTGGCTGGTTCAAGGGCAACTTCCCAAGCCTTCTTAACTTTCAATTGGGAAATTTGCGATGCATCCTGTTTCTTATTAAGAGTAGTAGAAGTAGATTTTTTTGAATCTTTTTCAAGTTCGAACCCTGGTGGTGGTTTGACGGATCTAGGGGTTTTAACCATTGAAGGATTTATAAAGTCTGACATCGATTGGTTGTAGGATGTGAAGAAAAATGAAGGAGTTGTAAATTCTGTGGAGAGACTGGTGGATAAGGTTGGGGTGAAGTGAAATTGGGACGGAGTAAAATTGGGGTGGGTTGAGGTTTATGTGATTGTTCAATTTGAAGTCCAGTGTGAAGAAGTGATGTTTTACGTGAAGTCAACTTGTGATTCTATTGAACGTTGCCCTTCATGTCTGAGTCTCGGTTTCCAACTCAAGAACGAGAGATATTTGGACTATATACAGTATGGCTCATGAACTTTTTATGATGTCCCGATTCACAATCGATCCACCGTGAGAACGAGAAAGACCCCCCAAATCTCTTTACTAAATATCTATTATAGCTTGCGATTGGCTCGTAGATTTGATAATTAGCAATGAATTCCACCGCTTCGTTTAAAGGGAATCCTTTAAACAAGATCATAGGTCTATCAGTAGTTCTATCTATGGGGTTCCTTCTAGTAGTGTTAGCAGGGATATCAGGAAATTGGTTCCCAATCATTATCGGAATAGTATTCGCAGTTGCCCATTTCCCAATCATTATATCGCAAATGGTATCTGAAAATGGCGACTATGATTTTAATTTCGATCCTTCAGTAGCTTCACTGAGTAATATTATTAAGGAAATCGGGATGTTTATTTCTGCATTATTGGTTGCTTCTGGGGTTTCCTTACCATTGGTTCTTCATCATTCTAAAATCTTATCGACTACTAGTACGATATTGACGATTGTGGGAGGAACATTAATATATGGAACCGTTTATACATTCACTCTGTTTTTTGGGGATGAAGAAACTGAGGAATTGGGAGGGGGAGTGATTTGAAATTGAAATCTTTATTACTTGTTAGTCGATCTTGGTGATGATATGTTTCACTCTCTCTCTCTCATCATTGTTAAGGCATACAAGATGGGGAGCTCCGGCCGTTGAAAATGTGTCAACTGCGCCTATTTTCTGCTTGGAGCTCCTGGCGGGAACCCGCTAAGTGAGCGTGCTATTTAGCGTAATTCGCGCCTTTCCTTCTCCTCTATCATTTGAACTGAAAGGAAGTTGAAAAGATATGAACCAAAGTCATATATCTATTTCTATATTCTTTTAGCAATAGTTGTCAATATATTCTTTTGCAATAGTTCACTTAGTTGATCTTCTACTCATATGAACATATCCATATATACACAGTTCCGTCTTTTTTTTCTTCTGTTTTGTAGTATTTCCCTTCCTCTATACTTACCGACCTTCGCTGTACCTACATTTACCCTACTACGTATAATCCATCTCTCTTTGGATTTACCTGCACAACTAAATCTGAAAGATCTTAAGCGTCCCACAAAATTCTATCTTACAACCTTTAAAGGTCACATTCTTTTCCCAGTGAATCTTTCAACAACTTTACATCAATTAATTCTTATTATTGTCATACTCCATATTCTTAAGATAAGTACGAAGCTATCCGCTCATTTTAATATCTTCACTTGGAATCACGTACACACTCCTCCCCAGAATTCGTTGTTATCTTCTGAAATTATGACCACTGTTGAATTAGCTCAAGCAGAACTCGAAGTTGTAAAAGAACATCAACAATTCGAAAAACTTGTAAATGAAGAATACAAAATTTGGAAAAAGACTGTACCGTTATTGTACGATACAATTCATACTCATGCGTTAGACTTCCCATCGTTATCATTACAATGGCTTCCTGGTTATGTAGTTTCTGATAACAAGAATTTCATCACCGTAAAACTATTAATTGGTACCAACACTTCAGGGCATTCACAAGATTATTTGAAATTGGTACTGTTCAGTTTACCTAGTACATTGGCTCCTAATTTTCAATCTTTTTTGCCAACTTCTCAAGGAATTCCAATTCCTTTATCTAGTTTAGAGAATTCAACTAGTAACTTTAAAGTATTGAAAACTTGGGAACATAAAGGAGAAATTAATAAGCTTAGATTAAGTCCAGACGGAGAAAAAGTGATTACATTTGATAAAGAAGGAGTGGTTCATTTGTATCTGTTGAACATCAACGATCAAGATCAACCAATTAGTTTTAAATATCATAAATTGCAAGGATATGCATTAGAATGGGTGGATAATAACCTGTTTTTATCAGGAGCAAATGATTCGCAGATTGCGTTTTGGGATATTACAAAACCTTCTACCCCAATTCAAGTATTTAAAACTCATGGAGCTGCAATTAATGATCTTTCGTATAATAAGAAGAGCAAAGGAATATTTATTTCAACATCGGATGATTATACTACTCAAGTCCATGATCTCAATTTGACTCCATTGGTTTCGGGTTCCAACAAATCAAACCCAATTCATAAGATTGAAAATCATCATATCCAGAATGCAATTGAATTCCATCCTGAGTTTGAATCATTGTTTATTTCTGGAGGTAAAGACAATGTCATAACACTTTTCGATATAAGAAATCCCTTGAAAGCAATTAGAGTATTCTTTGGACATAATGATAGTGTTACTGGATTAAAATGGGATACTTTCAACGATCCTAGCGTTTTCTATTCTTGGAGTTTAGATAAACGAGTTATACAATGGGATATTAGTTTCATAGATGAAGAGTTTGTATACCCTACTACCTATGAAAGTAGTGATGGGAATGGCACTAGCAACAATGAAGGAAATGGAACTGTCAGCACCGGTAGTAGTGGCAGCGGAAGCGGTAGTGGAAGAAGAAAGAATGCTAGGACTTCTGATCCATGCTTGAAATTTATTCATGGAGGTCACACTAATAGAGTCAATGATATAGATTTACATCCAGATATCAAAGGACTTATTGCCAGTTGTGGAAATGACAATTTGTTGGAAATTTGGAGACAGAAGACGATATTTGAAGAACTTGAAGAAGATGAAGATGAAGTTGAAGACGAAGAAGAACAAGAACAAGAGCAAGAAGTACAAGAAGAAAAGAATGAAGCTGAAGAAAACGGGAGTAAAGGTCAAAATGAGGACGAAAAAGATGGGCTTGGTGAAAAGGATGGAAAAATTGCAGAGGATAAAAAAGAAGATAAAGTCGATGGAGCAATCGATGGAACAGCCGATGGAAGAGTCGACATGGAAGTAGAAGTGAAGAATGAAAATAAAGATGAAGGAAGTATACCAAACGAACTGACCACGAATGATTCGAACATTACAACAAAACCAGGAGATGCTAAAGACGATGGAGAGGATACTATTATGAAGGAATAATAGGAACCAGATTAGAAAATGTATTTTATATAATAAACTCAAAAGATCAGTTTTTTTTTTGTTTCATGTTGCACATGGATTTACACTCTCCAGCCCGACCCCACAAAAGGTCAACTAGTTCAGGAAGGCTTGGAAATTTGGTTTGAACCTGCCGATCTATGTTACCATTCTAAGCTACTTCTTTTTATAGTTTGAACGGTTGGATTAGTAGTAATTTTTTGAATAAAAGTAATCCTAAGGTTTGTCTTAATTCCACTGCTACTTTCAACCCCAAGTGTGCTTTCTTCACCAGCAGTAATCTCTAGTCGTGTCGCGCATTATCACCATAAATCTGAAATTCACAACTAACCCACGAATCTTAAATTCATTCAAATTCAGTTCACTTGAACTGACTTCTCTACACTCACTAGAGGAAATATAGGTTACCGAGGTGTTGGTACGATCATAAGGAAATTACTTTTTTGTTGCATCTGCTAGCGATGTCTTTGACCCCTATACATCAACTGGATGATGGAACTCTGGTAAGATCAAGTGATGAGACTGATCATCCTCTGTCAGCCGTCTCCACCGATAAATCGTTCATTTCCGATTCAGAACCTGAAAATTCTAAAAAAAGGCCTCACGTAGACCAAGTAGGAGCTGTGGGATCTCCTAAACCTGTAGAAACGAAAAAATCTAAAAAAATGGACCACGTAATGAAAAAGGAACCACAATTCAACATCGAAGATTTTGATGAAGAAGTAGAGACTCCAGAAGAATTTGCCAAACAGTTCAAGAAATTCAATAACGCTCCAAAATTCAATAATCTGGGAGAAGAAGTCTATTGTGTTTGTAGGAAACCAGATCACGGTGGAGAACTTATGGTGATGTGTGATGGATGTGAAGAATGGTTCCATTTCAAGTGTGTGAAATTGAATATTAAATATCAGCAATTGATTTCAAAGTTTTATTGTAAATTTTGTCGATCACAACAAAAGGGTAGGACTCAATGGAAACGTAAATGTCGAGTTCCTGAATGTCTTGAACCAATTTTGATAGAAGGTAGTTCTAAATATTGCTCGGAAGCTTGCGGGATCAAGTTTATCAAAGAGAATTTATTGCAAAGAAATCAAATTCTGTCCAATGATATAAAAGCTAGGGAATTAAAATCGGTACTAAATTATTGCAAAGAAGGTAATGAAGATGACACTAAGGAACAGATTGAGTCAGAATCTACTGAAGATAAGGAAGAACCAGACTATAAGAGACTTAAACTCTTGGGAACAATATTCCCTGAACCTATACAAATTGTTCAATTACTTGATGATCCTAAAACAATTTCAAAATTTCCCGAATACTTTCAAAAAGATTTCAATGGAATTAATAATCAAATAAATGAAATCAATGGAAACTTGAAGTTATATAATACTAAATTAGACTTCCTTTTAATGACCAGGGAAATGATTAAGGTTATCAACGAGAAGTCATCTCAAACAGAATTGAAACTGGATGATAATTCTGAAAAAGAAAAGAAATCAAAATCAAAGAAATCAAAGAAATTCGATATCTGTGGATACCTGAAATATTTCAATTATGATAGAAAAGAATGGGCCAAATATTATCATTCCAATGAAGAAACCATTAACAAACTAATTAATTCATCGAACATTTCTGAAGATTTTCAACAAGATATACAAGAAATCATAGAGTTCTATCGTTCGGAAAGAGATGAAGGAGATAATTGGTTCAAAGAAATGGAATGTGTAAATGATAAAAGAAAGTGTCTTAGACATGGGGGATGGTTGAATTTGGTTCATGATGAGATATTGAAACAGATGTATGTCTATGAGGAAGACTTGAAGGGATTAGAGAAGGATAAGTTTGATCTTATAAGATTGTATAGCATAGAGGTGTATGAAAGCTGAGAGGTGTTGTTGTTGAAAGGTACAACTACTACAGCTGAAAATAATCCTGGTATCTCTGAATATCATATACTAACTAAGTATAGTGCTTGAAGCACCATAAACTTGAAGCACCATAAGCTTGAAGCACCCTATAAGTGTTGTATCTCGTGATTCTACCCTTCACTTCTCATTTGTTCCCAAAGAAAAACAAATGTAATAGGCTTGGCCCCTCAATGTTTCTTCAACCCATTGATTGTAGCAACAATCTTACGAGTATGTTTATAATCTCTAAATTCACATAACCATATTCCTTGCCAAGTTCCTAGCGCCAAATGTCCATTTGATATAGGAATCGTAAGCGAAACTCCTACAAGTGACGACTTGACATGTCCTGGCATATCATCAGGTCCTTCATCAGCATGTATATAATAGTCTCCTTCTGGTATAAGTCTATTTAAACTATTAGTCATATCTTCTCTAACATCTGGATCACAATTTTCATTAAGAGTGAGTCCAGCTGAAGAATGTTGTAAGAATAAATGTAATTTACCGATTTCAAAATCTTTAATTTGTGGAATTTTACTTACCACTTCATTAGTAATAAGGTAAGAGCCTCTAGAACGAGGAGTCAAGGAAAACTTTACTTGATCCCAAGAAGACATTTTTTATGATTACAAGTGAACGAGTAACCTTTAGGTATTTAATAAGAAAGACGTAGTCAATTTGTAAATCAGCAAAAAGAAAAAGCGTTCCACTGAGATTAACTTGCACTTGAAATTATCCTAAAAACTGATGGTCAAACCAAAAGGAAACATCTTTTGTGCTCAAAATATTGATCATCAATACTTTTGCGGAAGTCGAACAAGACGAAACCAAATCTGCACTCTCTAGCTATGCACCATCAAGGTTTTATCAACCCTCTTATTTCATGGAGGGGACCATTCTTTATCGTGTGGGGGAGGCTCGCTAGTTCTTTGAATGGTTACACGTTACGGCTTAGTTGGAATAGCTCCGACGGGTAATTTTATTTTTCGTTTTCTTTGGTGTCAGCTGATACTCTAATTTCTTGAATGATTGCGATTGAAGTGGTCTATTTCAACGGAGTTCCACTGATGAGAACTGGAATATGTCCTGCCCTACCTCAGAGATGTGAAAGATGTCCCTTGAAATAACCTGAGAAGGGTACTAAGTGGAGTGGGCCCCATCATCACCCACCTTTCTCACATTTAGGAGAGAGTGACGCTCCGCTGGCCGCTACTCGCGGGGAGCCACTGCGTGGTGCCTGGCTCGCTACGCTCGAGATCTGGGTTTCCCGAAGGGAACAGCCCTCTGCAGGATTCTCCATGAAATGGCCCTAGCGGAGCGTTAGTGATCCCCAGAGCCCTAAACAGTTCAGTGGAGAGTGACGCTCCGCTGGCCGCTACTCGCGGGGAGCCACTGCGTGGTGCCTGGCTCGCTACGCTCGAACTGATGCTCCGTTTCTATGTTATCTCTTCCTAATATCTGTGTATTACATTTCTAAATAACGTCAAAACCTCTCTCCAATCTTCGGCTACCTCATCGAATGTTTCTTTCCTTTCGGCACCCTAGCTAGCCAATATAAAAAGATAGTTCCAATCATATTAATAAAAATGAAGGCAATGAAGATTCCTATGTCTCTACCTCTTCTTGAATAAACTGAATTAATGCTGGCTAAGAATGCGTTGGTAGAACTAATAGTACAATATTGACATTGTCCAGTTGTATTAGGATCAACCAAATAACCTCCATATGTATCAATATAGCTAGCCATGTATTCTCCACAGGTTTGACCTTCAATTGGATACATTCCCAATAATTCAGTGCTCGAACATTCAACTGAAGAATTGGCTAAAGCAACCGCTAAAACCGCTGAAACAAGATATGTAAATGGGTTACATCTATACATAAATATCCAGAATCTTGGCATACTCGAAGACGAAGCAATCACCCCACAAAATGTTAAACACATGGTAAACAATAAAGAACATAAGTGAGCGGCCGTGTCAGCAAGTTCATTGAATGAGATACATAATTGACCCATAGTTGAGATATAAATGTAAAACAAAACGATGAGAATCCACATCTCTGCTCCTCTTTCATGAACTGTATTTGTTGGGATTGCATTCACATATAACCCTACTGGGTAATACCAACAAAAGAAAGAGAGAGTACCAGCAAAGATTTGCCAGGGGATTTCAACCGTTATTTGGGCAGCAATGAAAGCATACCAAGAGAATGTCTTTGATGGTCTTTCTCTAACTTCATACAAATCTCTTTGAGAAACAAAATGAGGTAAATATTGTTGAACCAAAGTATTGAACACAACAAGGAACATGAAAACTGAAAACATTTGATTTTGTAATCCTTGTAACGATTTATCTGCTTTGAAAAATGAAAATCCATTGAATATTGATGAGAAAATTGACAAGAGAACCTTCGAATAAGTATAAGAAGGGGTTCTCCAATATTGTTCAAACACTCTTTTAGTTACAAGACGATATTGGGTCCAATATGATGTTGCAAATTCTTTCATGTTACCTTCATCTTTATCGATAGGTTTATTAACTAATTCTCTTTCCATTTCATCTAATTCTGCATTTACTGCAATGTATTCGGTAGAATTCTTCCACACTTGATAATAATCTTGACTAGCATGAGATCCTGGGGCTGCTCCAATGATTTCAAGCATCCATTCTGCTGGATTTGCTTCTGGTGGACAAGGAGGAGCTCCATATTTTTCAAAATAATCAATCAATGTTTGACAATTGCTGCCTAATTCTCCAAAATAAACTGTTTGGCCTCCTTGTTGTAGAAATAATAGTCTATCAAATTCTTGTAATAAGATAGCTGAAGGTTGATGAATTGTGCATAAAATTGCTTGCCCATTATCCGCTAACTTTCTAATCAACTTACAAATTGACCAGGCAGTTTGAGAATCTAAACCAGAAGTTGGTTCGTCTAAAAATATTAATAACTTCGGTTTAGCAACTAATTCAACTCCAATGGTTAATCTTTTACGTTGTTCAACGTTTAAACCTTCACCTGCAACTCCAACAACTGCATCAGAATATTTCTCCATTTCTAATAATTTAATGATCTGTTCCACGTAATCTTCTTTTTCTTGCTTAGAAACTGACGCTGGTTGACGTAAATATGCTGCAAAGTTTAATGCTTCACGAACTGTTGAGGTCTTTAAATGTAAATCTTGTTGCTGAACATAACCAATTGATCTTTGAAATGAACTATCGGTAGAACGACCATTAACCATACGAACACCAGAAGTGATTTCTCCTGAAGTTAACCTTTCTGATAAAGCATTTAGTAATGTAGTCTTACCTGCTCCTGATGCTCCCATCAATGCAGTAACTTGACCAGGTTTAACCCATCCATCAATGTCAGTTAAAATGGTTCTACGCTCTTTTTTAATTTTAACTTCATAGTTTAGATCTCTCCAGTGGAAAATATTTTCTTGCTTTGGTAATTTACTAAGAATATCATTAGAATCTCCCGTAGAATCATCTCGAGAATCTTCTTTGTAAGGTTCTGGTAAAACTTTTTCTAAATTTCCAATTTCAATATCTCGTTTCCGTCTTTGCTTTCTTAATTTTTTCAAAGCTCTTCTTTGAAATAACAAGATTTCTCCCTTCTGTCTCTCTCCTTTATTATATTCACATAGAATAATATAAACTCCAAGGAAAAACAAAATGTATCCAATAAGGATCCCCCAATTCCTCCACCTATGATAAGCAAAATATTCAAAAGATATAGCAATATATTTAGAGCCACTTACTATATCAGAACCAGGAGTTGAACCAACAGTTGAGCATATTATACTATCACCAGAAGTTGGAAATCCTGGACCGGAAGGAACAAAATTTGAACAAGGGAATTCCCTTCCACTGAATTCATTTGCAATCAAAGCTTCAAATGCGTATGCAACGGGATTAATATAATTGATCCACCGACACCATCCATGCATTTTTGGAGTTGGAATAACAAACCCGGTGAAAATTGCAAGTGCAAGTAATAAAACTGAAGCAGGAGTCATTGCCAGAGATAAAGATTTGAATGAAGACCCAATGGTTCTAAACAAATGGGACATACTTAACGTTGCAGAAAAATTAATCAAAAGATAAAAGAAGAAATGACCAGGAGTTCGACGGAAATTGACCATAAAATAGATCACCAAATTAAATGCAATACAAACAACAATTTTAGTAGGCATTTCAGTAATTATTGAAGCAAGAGCATCCGCTGAAGGATGATATAATGCATAATTTTTGTGCTTTTCAACAATAGGACGAGCTTCATAAAGAGAAAAAATCTCAAGAAGCGATGAAAATGAATTAAATAAGACAGCAAAGAACATAATTGCAGTTCTTGAATAGAACGATGAAGTATTATCTTCCATATTGAAAAAGATCGATGAAATGATAAGACCAATTACTGTATTACCAATCACATTGAACAAGGTAATGGTAGGATCACCTTGAATTCTTTTAACATTCCTTCCCATAATATATCTAACTTGCATATTAAATGATACAGTCATTGGAGAAGTAGCACTTAGATATTTTGATTGTCTTGCATTATGTGCCAATTTAAATTTATTCCTATTTTCTTCGGTCTCTTTATCAGCTAAAAATCCTTCAACTTGATTTAATAAATCAGATCTTTCTGGAGATTTATTCCAATATTCATAAAATTCTTCAGGAGTTCTTGGAACGATTTTTTCATAACCTTTTTCAATCACTCTTTCAGCAGGATTTGTTAATGAAGTTAAAAAATCTGCAGTTGTTTGCCTTTGAGGACATGAATAACCCATTCTAATGAAAAATCCTTTAGCTTCATCAGCTCTACCAAAATAGATTTGATAACCTTCATATAAGAGAGATACATTATCAAATAAATCATAAGCATCTTGAGAACATTGATAAATGGCAATTAAAGGAGTTGCTTTTAATACCGTAGCTGACACTTTTAAAGCTTTAATAAATTCCAAAGCAGTTGCAGAATCTAAACCTCTAGTTGAATTGTCCCAACATTGAACTGCTGATTGAATTAACGCTACTTCAGCAATAGAAACTCTTTTCCTTTCACCACCAGAGACTCCTCTAATATAATCATTTCCAACTCTAGAATTTCTGGTATGAGTTAAACCATAAGTTGCTAACATAACTGCTGCCATATGTTTGGCATAAACTTCTCTATTTATACCTTCAGGTCTATTATGAGGAGTTCTCATTCTAGCCACGAATTCTAATGTATCACCTACACTTAATTGAGGGAAATGAGTTTCAGTTTCAGCACAATAAACAACATCACCTCGGAAATGATTTCTAATTTCTTTAGAAGTTAACCCATCGTATGATAAAATTGAATTTTTATCAACTTTGAAACCATAAGTTTGACTAGCAATAGTCTTCAATAAAGTAGAACAACCAGCTCCAGGTCTACCTAAAACAACCGTAACTTCCCCAGGTTTTATTATCCCATCCATTGGTTTTAAAATATCAAAATCAACTACTTTTCTTCCTATTATTCTATCAAATGCAAGTGAAAGATACTTGAATATCCCATTACCAAATGTGGATTGATAATCCGAATCTACTGCTGAACCATAAGCTCTTAAATTTTTATAAGCAACCCCAAGAGTTGCAGGTTTAAAATATTCCGAATCTGAATCATAAAGTTTCCTCATATTCAATACCCAATACTTTGAATTGAACTCTGGAGAATCTGGATTCAATCTTGGATCAATGTCTTCATCACTCATGGGAATAATTCCTTGAACCTGAGACATACTGATAGTAGTAAGCGTTCGCATCAATTCAAGATTAGTAGTCGATGCTATATCTCCTTCATAATTGGTTTTCGAAGCATGACTTAATGATCTTGCAAGATCTTGGATCTGTTTAGACGCCTCATCGTTAAAACCTTCATAACTTTCTCCATCAGAATTGGTGTTATCTATCTCATCAATCGAGGACCCCATATTCCCTGCTATTGTTGTGTATTTCTAAGGGAAAGTATAGTGGTGTAGTGTGCAAATATAATACAATAATACAATTAACAAAGCCAAAAAAAAACAGCAAATTAAATCAATACTTCATTACTTTTGGGCATCGATGGCTGTTCGAGACATATATAACAAATCACCAAGACTGCAATCTCAGTTCGGGTTTAAAACAGAATGGACAAAATCAGTTGACAATGTTCGGAAATAAATGACGGTGTGGGAAGTGGAGGAGATAACTGGAGTTAATGAGATTATTTTCTGATGGAGAAACAAAAAAAGAATAATTAGCCGCTAACACGCAACTTGTAACCAAAACATAATCAATCACAAGTTGTTCTGATTGAATCAAATGAGCAAGGAATGAATGTAGAATGAGTTCAAGAAAACGAGCAAATGAATATCAGGATCCGTTTGAAATCTTCCAGGCTCAAAGGGAGTCCAATAGGAAACGGATGATCCGTGAAAGGAGACTCAATATTGGTAGAAGAGATGGACACTCTGGAACACGGACCATGAAGCGGCCCGTGGAAGACTCAATTTCCGGCGGACATGAAGTTATTAGACACACAGGATTGGTGGCCATTGACAAAATAAGACCGGAGAATGATGCTTCAACTTGTAAAACAGCTCTCGATGTAACCACGAACTCATCAGATGACCATTCCAGATATGGATTGGCACCATCTGGAGAAGATTTGGATAACGAGTCGTTGCAGCCACTAACTGTAACTGAGTCGCTAAACATTATCAACACTTTTAGGGCCCCCCATGACGAGGGAGTTCATTGTAATGATGTCACGTTGAAGGGGCAACTTGTAAATCTTCCCTCTCATGTCAATGGGTCTCTTGCTGACAAAGACAAACCGAAGGTTCTCTTATCATCGATGAGGCATGCGCTAATGAACATACATAGACTCCCCGTTAACGAAGAGACTGGCTTTATGCCCCAGGTATACAAGAGAAGACGTCTCTCCAATGACCGATATTATGAAATCAGTGAATTGTTTTTGAATCCAGTTCCTCGATTCACAATTGATGGTGGAGATCTTTTTGTCAATTGTTCATTTGGTCAATCCATGGTGAAGATTATCGGGTGGATGAAAAACAATCGATTCCAGTACCTTGTCAAAGGTTTGAGTAATTACTTGAATGCACCAACTGTGGTTGAAAGTCACAAGAGTTCTGCTTCACTTGAATATAAAAAGATTGAAAAATCTCTTTCAAGATTGATTTCAAGAAAAGAGGATCAGCCTTCAATCGTGGAAATAATAGCTAAACAAAAATATGTAACGTCACAGATGGGTACCGATACAAAGAGAAGGTCCAGATGTGTACCAACCCATAGAATAGTAACTTCTAGAGACGTTGGGGTATTAGTAACTTCTGTGAAGCTCGAAGATTTAGCACTGAGTCAGATATTTGTTGCATTACTACTACTAACTGACAAGTCATTTACAATGGGTCAAGATGACTTAATAGCTCTATCAGAGAAGCATGTCTACAGACAAATTATAAATGGGAAGGAAATCCCGGTGTATACCACTTTTCAGATCATGAGGGATTGAAGATTCGGATATTTTGGGATTCCAGCAAGGGTAAGGGCACGGGCATAACGAACTAATGATGTATGATAATAGAGAGTACTATAGAAGGAGCTATATAAATTACTATAGAAAGAACTGAATCAAATAGTATAGAAAGTGGTATATAGTGCAGAGTGGCTAACGAATGGAGGAATTGAAATAGTAAAATTGAAATAACAAAGTAAAATCAAACTCTGTATTCCAGCTCAGTGGTAATACTCAATTCATTTAATTTGAATTTTTCAATTTTCTCAACCAAAATAGTATATTTGGTAGTTATGCTCTCTTCTACGGGAGCTCAAAATCCTCTCCTTGTTGAACTGTATACTCAAGTGACTCAAATGACTCAAATGTTATTTCAGGAACTCAACTGATTTTCAGAAATTTCAAAAGCTCTTGAAATCATGTCTATAGCTTCATGTGTTCTAGTTTATAATTGAATTCGAAACCTCTGGCTGAAGGCTCTGGTTGAGAATTGAAGCAAAGTAAAAAAATAATTGAGCGGTACGGGAATCGAACCCGTGTCTCCCGCTTGGAAGGCGAAAATGTTAACCACTACACCAACCGCCCATTTTATATTTAACATTTGGAGAATTGTTTTTATCCTTGAAGTGCAACCTACCAAGGCTCCTCTTCCTTATTAAATACAATGTAGTTTACCTACCAAGGTGAAAATTCAGAAAAGGTAGAAATTACTTGGTTCTATAGTATGAATTTATGAATTTGTGGTCTACACTTTGATATTTCTGTAATTCTTTGCAAAATCTAATAGGTGAACATCTACATCTAGATGGTTGTGCTCCAAGGAAGATTGACTGTTCTGTTGCAGAGAACTCGCTCCAGATGCGATCCTTCATATAAGCCATAACTTTCATTTGGTGTTTGGCTTCTCGAACTTGTGAGAAGTTTCTATGGTGGTACTTTTTTGGTTCCATTGCAGGACAGGAATGTCTATATACGATGGAGCGAGATGTCTTGCTCTTCTGTTGAATTATTAGAGGTGTTACTCTTTTGTTCAATCACTAGAGACCTTGTTCTTCTGTTTCAGACTTGGGTAGAGAGTTGCTGACGTTGTTGAACGAATCGAATCCCAGTAAGTATACATGAAAGAATATCAAATGCTTACATCATCAGGTAGTGGTAGTCACTGAATGAACAGGATTCACAGGGGGCACGTTAACAGAAGAAAGAGTTTGTACAAGGCTATGGTTTAAACTGTCTTTGATTTGCTTGCAAGCTGAAGAATGTGGGAATCTTCCACTGGGGCCTTGAATCGAAGTCAAAATCTCTAAGGTGAGATCTTGCTGGTGGGATTCACTCACAATTTCGCGATTGCAGCCATAAACAATTCACTGCGTAAGGACGTTTTCATATATGATCGAGAATCTTTACAATAGATCAACGGATTCTACAAACGTTTCTAAACACTAAACATGGTAAAAGAGATAATTTATTTTGATTCCTCGGATGCAAACAAGGAAGTAATTGTTACTTGATCTTTCGGCCACACAATGGGTAGTCAATGGATGCAGACCCCATGGGCTCAGATCCAGTATCCGAGACAGGATCCACCAATCAGAAACCTTTACTTGCCACAAATTACCAATTGACTCTGAATTCTTCATCTATTGACCAAGCTAGCATTCCATTAACTTCCTGTTGGTTTATTGAGCGTTTGAGGGTAACACACGTCGGTTTCGGCGCCTTTCGACCCGTTCTTTGATGATACAGATTATTCTTTCTGCAATTTTGCAGCAATTGAGTCTATACAGCAACGTAGGAGGAACGGAAGAAGGGCCGCGAACCACTATCTTAATCAAAATGTCTTCTAGTTTATGTATATATAGTTAATCTATACCTTTGGATCATGTTGCAAAGCATCTAAAATGTATATTGAGAAGGATCAATAGGTTTCTTCTTCCTTTTAATTTCTTGTTACATGCTGGTCAATTTATGGATAACACTACCAATTCGTATGCTGCAGTTATGGGTTTAAGGACCGATTTCCATATGGTTGGAGATATACATTCGTGGAGTGGAACTGCTTTTTACGTTGGGTAGTAAGTGTTTGTGTTACCTGCTAATGCAATTCTTCAAATACTTCCACTTGCAAAGGCAACTGCTGCATATATTATTATTTGGGGGTTCATTTTATGTGTGTGCAGTTCCTACAGCCTACGCTGGATTTGTTACCTTGAGAACTTTGTTTGGATTTTTGGAAAGTGCAGTTCCTCCTGCAATGGTTATTTTCAATAGTCAATGGTATAGAGCAGAGGAGCGATTTTTAAGTACTGCTCAATGGTTCTCTTGTAACGGTCTTGGAAGATACTGAACGAGTCCAAGTTGGCGAAAGAATTGCAGGAAATCAACAAGGTTTCGGTGACAAGCTTTTCAAGAAATATCAATTTGAGGGAGCCATGTTGGACTTAAACACTTGGTGATTTTTTTGCATATGGAATTGCTTCTAATACTCTAAATGGTGTATTAACCAATTTCGGTAGTATTCTTTTGAGCTCTGATTTTGGTTTCTCTTCAAGGTAATCCCTTCTGAAGAATATGTCTTGTGGTGCTGCGGAATTTTGTTGGTTGTATTTTATTTTCTTTGCAAACATTTATTCCTCATAGAATGGCTATTGCAATTATTGCTATGAGAATCTCGTTAGTTGCAGTTGGCATTTGCAAATCATTCCAAAAGTAAAAGACTTGCTGGTTATTATCTCAAGTATATTTATCCAGTTACTATTATTTTGGTGCTGTCTTGTTTTGCATCCAATACCGCTGGTCGTACCAAAAAGATTACGACCAATGCAGTGTTTTTGATTGGATATTGTGTTGGTAACATCGTTGGACCCCAAACATTCATTTCAACTCAATTACCTACTTACACTGGAGGAAAGATTAGTTTCGTAGTTTGTTATTGCGCAACGATATTCATCCTTGCACTTATCTACTTCAACTACTGAGTGGGCAATAAGAAGAAGGACAGTGAAGGAGAAACAAATCTCTTGAAAGTTGAAAATTCCGAATTTGCTGATTTAATTGATAAAGAGAGTCCGAATTTTAGATATAGCCTTAAAAAATTTTTTTTTATTTCGTTTGACATCTAGTTAGTTGTGTTTCAATTTTGTTCTTAGCGTTAAATAAATTAACCTTATCAAATAATTTCGTACCATTTAAGTAATTACCGCTGTTGCATAAAAATAAAAACTGTAATCACAATGTTGTATAGATGTATAGATCTATTTTCAGATCTTAAGCATCGACTTATGTTGAGGGTAGTCATTGTTATCTACGATGTCTAGTCTTACATTGAAATTCACTCGTATGATCATCAAGGTCTCTTATCTGGAACCACTTTGACAAGTCAAAATCATTCATGCACCTATATGCAGATTGTCAGGCTGCAACTCCGAAATTGTTGCATATCATGCAAGATCGCGCCTGAAAGAGAATTATACGGGGCGAGAAGGAATGGTCCCTCATTCGTAGTAGATAAGAGATGCAATAAAGGCTAAATTACTTGTAATGTACATAAGATGAGATCTTAAACAAATTAATTTTGACATTAGACTTACCACTTGTCTGTTCAATGAAAGCTTTTCCTTTTTTTTTAACGTGTTCAATTGAATATCTTTGTTTTCCAAAAATATGTGAAATGAATGGTAAAATCGCTGGCTCTACCGAACATCGCGCAGTGGTGATTAATGACACTCGTCTCACTTCTACAACAATCTAGTTTTATGTCAGCGTAGCATTAAATATGTAGCTCCTTATGCACCTATATGCAGATTTCCCCTAAATACTGAAATCGGGGACCAACATGCATGTAAGCTCCGATAATAGATCCTCCACCGCCGCCGAAAGGAATGTACTCACCCATCCCTAGTAGCCAAGATACATGTAGTTGGTATGAAAACTTAACTTACTGACGCTAGGTACGTTGCAGAGTATGCGCCTTTCGATATCCGGTTTTCCTTTAAACTACTCGAGAGATATTAACACGTTGTTCAATGGTGCTTCCTGGTTTCCGATATTTCCAAACAGAAAACCCAAAGCTCCATAACTTCAGGCTCAGTTTGTAGTTGCGAAAGAAGATTGATGGACGATTTTAATTCTCAGATTACATTTGCTGACTCTATCGATATCAGAGATATGCTGATGTGCAACAAATTAGAACTAATTTTGAAGAGATGAAGAATAATGCTTTGAAGGTTATCTGAATTTTGCATCTCATCAGAAGTATTTTCATACAAAAAGATAGGCCCAAACCTTCATTTCAGCTTACACAAAGTGTATTTTACCAAGAATGGGCCAGGGAAGAAGACGCCAATTCTGGGCGATACTGGACGATCGGCTGACCGCTGCTCGCGGAGAGCCACCGCGTGGTTTTTTCGTGGCTTGCTTTGCGAGCGCTTAGAGGACTCTAGAGACTGATCTCTTCAATCTCAGACATATACGACGCTCTTTTCTATTTTTTTTTGTAAGATGGAGCTTTTAACAAAACCGTACCCCCAAATTATTCGACCCCACTGTTGGGGAAGATGTTCCCGTTGTGATATAACCTTTTTCGCAAAAAATAACCCAAACTCTCCTGCATCAGCCTGGCGATCGTCAAGTTTAAAATCGAAATACTTAAACAGCACCAGGTCCTGCTTCCTGCACAACTAAGTACGAAATATTTCATAATTTTGTTTCTCCGCTTTATTAAATTCTAAAGCTTACAAGTTGCCTTGGGAGTCTGAGTTAAGGTCTGAAACATGGGCTCCGAAGATACAAAAAGTCGGCCCTGTGATGGATGCGCTGTAAGGAAGGTGAAATGTAGTATGTCTTTCCCTTGCTCAAGTTGTAATAATCATGGTATAAGGTGTACAAATGTTAGAACTCGCAATACTCGAGGTCGCAAAAGGCTTCATGATCATACAATAGAGATTATAGAGGAGTTGGGGACACTATCAGAAAGAAAAAGGTCAAAGAAATTGACAATAAATCTTTCACAATTAGCACCTTTTTTGCTAATATACCAAAAACTTTTCTATAGCATCTGGCCCGTGGTTAGTGTAAAAGAATTAATGAAGAATATTGTAGGTGATTCTGAGTCACAGAATCGTAATCTCCAGACCGAAATTCCAGTAACAGAGGATAATTTTACTTATTGTTGTCTCGCTTATTCACTTTGTGCTGCAGTTAGATGTCAAATATCTTTTGTTTCAAGGACACCAGCAGAGTTAAAAGTACCACGAGAAATCTCTGCCCTGTCATTTGCAAACCATGCACTTTCAATTAAAAAGGAATTTAACTTCTTCAATGAACCAGTAACTGAAATGGTGTTATCGGCATTTTTCTTGTATGCATTTTCAGTCAATGTTAAAGGTAAAAACAATATGGCGATACTTCTCCTTCGAGAGGCAATTACAATGGCCCAAATTATCTGGACTACGAAAGGAAGAAAGATGAGTTCAACAGAAATGACAAAGGCTGAATTACATCGGTTTGTCAAGATTTACTACGTGTTGTTAATTACGGAAAGGTATATGTGCATCGAAAGTGAAATCCCAGCATTGTTAGAATCAACTTTGCCATTGCCTATGATGGAAGAAGAGGAATGTCCAGAAGATATTGCCGATTTTAATGAATTAGTAAAGATTTTTGCCATTCCCAACAAACAATTTTTCGACCTCTTAATTGAGCAAAGAACCCCTGAAAATATGCACTTCTCGAGGCACAATAAATTTCAAATCTTGCACCGTCCCACTTCTTCACAGATGAAGGATTTACAAGAAAGATTATCACAAGTGGTGGTGTTTGTATTGACTCCAGATGTGCAAAAGCTCAACATTCTTCTTTCCAAATTTTGGATTATGGCAGTAACTTGGAGAATGTGCTTTGATACTGATATGCTCGAAAGAGTGAATGATGAGAAATACTCTTTAGGATTTTTATTCCCAATTACAATCGCTCGAGAATTTTTACGAACAACTGGCGAGTTAAATATAAGTGCTTATGAATGCAATGGACCAGGTGTTTGCATAAAGATTTTTGAAATTGCTAATGCTTTAACATTGTCTCTTAAAGAAGTGGCTCCCAGAGAGAGACAACAATATTTTGGATTGATCACTTCTATTTTGAAAGTTCTTGGGAAGTTTGGTAATGATTTAGTTGAGGTTAGAGACTACTCCAAAAAGTTTGCTGAAGTAGTAGCAGGAAACAATGCCTCTCTCGACAGTTTCACGATGCTGAATTATTTTTTGGCTGAATCGACAGTTGGGTCACCAGGGGAAGGATATGTGCCCACTTTTGAAAAAACTTCTCTTCAAGGCGACAAGATTCCCCAACACCAAATGAAAGGAACTAGTCGGAACAATGATGTCCGTTACCATTTCAATCTAGATGATTTTGAGTACAACAACTTTAGTAATCTTGGAGTTCAACAAGGTTCTGAGAATGGAAGTTTGATTGAAAATGACCTGGTTGATTTCAGTAGAGTCTTTAATTTTGAAGTTAGTTCAAATGTTCAAAATAATTGGCTCGCTTCAAATGGTTACTTAGAAGATTCCCCGATTCGTCCAGAAGAATTAAATAATATTGAAGCTAGTGGGGATGTATTTGACTGTTTTGTTCATCCAGAGGAACGATAGACTTGACATGGAGCTCGAAGGGGTAAAATGATGTCAGCTGATATATGTAAATAGAAATCAAGATTTAAAATGGGTCCAACGTGGGAGGCATAAGCTCTATTCAAAAAAAAAAAGGGGAAAAAGTAGATAACTAAATTACAGGAAATAGGAAATTAATGAAGAAAAAATGACAAAATGACATAGAACACTACAAATATTTGAATAGAATTCAGTCATTATATATTGTGACATTATAGATTTTTATAGACATTCAAGATAATCATTGATAGGAAATTAATGTGGCAGTATTGAAGAAAAAAATAGGCACATGTAGGAAGAAATCTCAGAAATAGTCCATTAAGTGTCAGAAGAAGTAAAAAATATCTGGCCAGAAGTCGGAAAAAGGGCTCACTTAAGCACTCATCTCATCAACCTTATCATCGTTGTTTTCCTCAACAAACGCTTTGACACCGTCATCACCCATTCTAGCAATAAGACGTTCCGAATTGAAAACTTCAACTTCAGTTTTCTTGAAACGTCTAGCCTTGACGTTCAGAAGGAATAATTGATCTAATTCTGCGAAAGTTCTATCTTTAGTTTCTGGTAAAAAGAACCAACACAAGAAGATACTAATAAAAGCAAATCCAGACCAAAAGAAACCAGTCTTAGCCTTCCAATTCCAAGCAGTAGGATTCAACATGTAAGGAGAGATAATTGCAATGACAATTCCAGCAATATTGTAAACGTTTCTAGCAATGACAACAGTTTTGGTTCTAAGTCTAACACTAGGAATTTCAGTAACAATACAATAACAAAGTGGACCAATTGTAGAGTCATAGATGAAGGTATAGACAAGAAGAAGTGAACCGACACCCCATCCAGTAGCTGGAGTAGGGTTAATACCCAAGCAACCAACGATAAACAAAATCCCGAATAAGATAATGAGCCCACCAAAATAGATATCAAAACGACCAAGTTTTTGAGATACAGCCCAAGAAATACCAGTACCCAAGAGTCCTAAACAATATTGAATAATTGAAAAAGTAAATGCCATACTAGTAGCCAAACCTGCTTGAGTATAGAAATAAGTAGAATAACCCATAAGTGCAGAACCAGTACAATTTTGAATCAACCATACCATAGATGCAACAAGAGTTCTACGTAAGTCTGAACCTTTAAAACATTGTAAATAGGTGGAATGATCCTCATTAAGTGCTTCTTCTTTCAAAGTGAATTCCATCTTAGCAACGGTTGCATCAACCAAAAGTTGCTTGTCGGGTAAATGTTTGTTTTCTGTAAGAAGTCTTGAAAGAGAATGTTTTGCATCATCTCTTCTACCTTTTCTTAATAGCCAATAAGGAGATTCAGGAGCTAAGTAAACACCAATAATAATAGGAATAGGCCAAACCCATTGAATTGCAAAAGGAATTCTAAAAGAATATTTTGAATCACTATCAACGAAAGCTTTCAAAACACCAGCAGAAATCAATTGACCAATAACCCAACAACAGTTGGCATAGGTAGTCAAGTAAATTCTTAACGCCAAGGGACATACATCAGAAGCATAGGTGATACATAAAGTTTGGAATGCACCCCAAGGTAATCCCATAAGAATTTCACCAACAAGTAAAGTTTGAATATTTTGAGCAAAAAACACAATAAAGATAAACCCAGTGACTAACACCAATGCCCCCATAATAGTATATCTATATCCAAATCTATCGGCTATCATACCAGCTGCAAACAATCCAAGGATTTCACCAACATTGACAGCCATACTCAAAGCTGTTTGCCATTTAGCAGGGATTTGATAACCGATTTCTGAACCGAAATATTCACCAAATTTCCTCTGAAATGCTGGAAAGTTATAAAGTGAATTCAAAAGATTTGTATCATAACCTTCCATAATAAGAGTGGAACATAATACAAACGACCAAAATGCAGCACGAGGGAAAGTTCTCAATCCTTCCATAAGCGGCATCGTCTTCTCCTTGTGATCATTAGCCTTCGATCTATCAGACATTTCAATGAATTTTTCAAGAAAGTCTGCCATTTCTGGATCCAAGTCCGATTCAACCTTGGTCATATTGATCTCGACCGGCTTTTCATTTGGGTTATCGATATCTTCGTGATGCTCAACTCCCATTTTTTAAATTGTTTAAGGTTTTGTATTGTGTTTGTTTCAAAAAAAGAAAAAAAAAAATAAATCAAAGATCCAATTTGTCTATGATCTAGTTATCTTGAACACAAGCAATAATGGAAATGTAACTAATCAAGTTGGTATTAGACGAGTTGACTTAGTTTAAATATAAATGAATCTCCATGATTTCCAATATCGAAACGTCAAAATACTGTGGGGAGTCTCCGAAAATGGCATTCTTGTAAAAGAAAAATAAAAATGAAAAAATAAAGTTACTGTATGGCTTTCTTGGTTGTCTCTGTGCAGAGGAACTTGGAGAAACGAAGGGCTGAAAAGAGCTCGATATTATTTCAGGAACTTATTCGCCGCAAGAAGTGGTCGCGTTATACTAACGTATGCAGGTCTTTGACAATATTTTTGAGCATTTCTCGCTCTAAAAATTCCGAGAGCTTATTTTGTGTGATGTCAATTGATTGAATCTGGGGTAAAATCTGTCGTTTTTTCCGAGTTCTGCGTGATTCGGTGAATTTTCGGTGAATTTTCGCAAAATTAATATCAGCGAAGGAGTGGGGGGGAATTTTCAAGGCAGAAAAATATTCATTCAACAAATGATGCTCCCCCCTCCCTTTGCTCCGCAACCAATGGTGGTTCTAAACAGTTAGCTAACTTTCATATGCGGCGAAATACTCTTGAATTGTAGCGAACATTGTCATCATCTTTAGTTCCCCACAATTTAGCTTTTTCTCATTTTCTATTCTTTTAACGTTGTCTTTAAGCTTGCATGCCGGATCAATCCTTTTTCCTTTACCACTCCATCGTTTCATTCATTCGCACTATTGCTCGGGTTATCTCAAATCTCAGTGTGGGGGGTGGGAGTTACTCCGAAACCATATGTAGGATTTTCCACTTCAACCAATCTATCCAACGTTTACGTTTTTATTTTTTTTTTTTTTGGTAAAGTATTTAAGTGTAGAGTTTACCATCAATGTAAAAAAAGAAAACCAAAACTAAACTTTAATTGTTCTCCAACAGAACTTATTTATACTTCTTTGAAGTAAATAGTTCTAATTTTTTTTTTAATTTCTTACTATGGTCCAAGTCCAAGTCAATAAATGGTGGAAAGACTCTACCGTCTATCAAATCTGGCCAGCTTCTTATAAAGATTCTAATGGAGATGGTGTAGGTGATATCCCTGGTATCATTTCTACTTTAGATTATGTTAAAAATTTGGGAGTAGATGTGATTTGGCTCTCCCCAATGTACGATTCTCCACAAGAAGATATGGGGTACGACATTTCTGATTATACCAACGTCTACCCAAAATATGGTACTTTGGAAGACATGGATGAATTAATCAAACAATGTCATTCTCGTGGATTAAAATTGATTTTAGATTTGGTTATTAATCATACTTCCGATGAACACAAGTGGTTTAAAGAATCAAGATCTTCCAAGACTAATCCTAAGAGACATTGGTACATTTGGAAAAAGCCTCGTTATGATGCGGAAGGTAATAGACACCCACCAAACAATTGGATATCATATTTCTCTGGATCTGCTTGGAAATATGATGAATTGACAGATGAATACTATTTACATCTTTTCGCTCAAGGTCAACCAGATTTGAATTGGGAAAATGAAGATACGAGAAATGCTATTTATAAAGATGCCTTGACATTCTGGTACGAAAAGGGAGTTGATGGTTTCAGAATTGATACTGCTGGTATGTATTCTAAAGTACAAACTTTTGAAGATGCACCAATTGTATTTCCAGATTCTGAATGGCAGCCTTGTAAGGTATTTCACCAAAATGGTCCAAGAATTCATGAATTCCACAAAGAAATGTTTTCTAAAGTTACTTCCAAATATGATGCTATGACCGTTGGTGAAGTTGGCCATGGAACTCAAGAGCAAAGTTTGAAATATACCAGTGCCAAAGAAAAGGAGATGAATATGATTTTCTTGTTCGATCTTGTGGAATTGGGTACTGATCCAAATAATAGATTTAACTATCGTGGGTTTGACCTTAAAGAAATGAAGACTGCCATTCAAAATCAAAGTGTTTTCCTTGAAGGTACTGACGGATGGTCTACAGTTTATCATGAAAATCACGATCAACCAAGATCTATCACTAGATTTGGTAACGATTCTGATCAATATAGAGTGAAATCAGGAAAGTTGTTGGCCCTTTTGTCATCTTCATTAACTGGTACTCAGTTTATCTATCAAGGTCAAGAGATTGGTATGACCAACGTTCCTCGTTCTTGGGATATTAGTGAATATAAGGACATCAACTCTATCAATTATTACAACGAACTTATTGAAAAATACGGTAAAGACCACGAAAAGATTGAAAAATTCATGGATATTCTTAATCTTACTGCTAGAGATAATGCTAGATCTCCAGTTCAATGGGATTCAAGTGCTCATGGTGGGTTTACCACTGGTACTCCTTGGACAAGAGTTAATGGTAACTATAAGGAAGTCAATGCTGCCTCTCAAGTTGATGATCCAGAATCTTTATACACTTTCTGGTCTACTGTCCTCAAGATAAGAAAAGATCACAAGGACGCATTGATCTATGGTTCATTTAAGATTCTTGATTATGATAACGAAAAGGTTTTCTCATTTGTTAAAGAACATGCCGATAAGAAAGCTTATGTTGTTTTGAATTTTTCCAAAAAGTCTATTCCTTTCACTCCACTTGTAGACAATGAACTTGAATTGATTATTTCCAACCAATCAAATTTGGATGAGAAAACTTTAACTCCATACGAAGGTAGAATTTACGCAGTTAAATAATGATTTATGCTCATACAGATAATACCATATATTTTAATATTATGATGTGATAAACTTTTTCCTTTTGCAGTATTCTTTTTGTAAAAGCTTAGAAACATGATGGCCATTCACTTAGACTTCTGCTTCAATGGAGTTTCTTACGCAGAATAGTGAACTTAACAGAGCACCATAAATGTTTCCCACAGACCAACCGTAGTTTGACCATAAGGTGACCATATAACACGCTGAAGCACCATTTCTTTAATATCGAGTGGTATTGTAAAGTGACATGAAGAAAAATCACAAACGATGTTTGGCAACTTTTCCTCCAGAAGATATCCATCTCAACAAGATACTTTGTGCATACCTTTCACTCTTGAACTCAGGCTCAATAGAGAAATTTCCTCTTTAATTCAGCATGGAGCATATTAAAGCCCAAGGAATTAAGACTTTCGTCTAATTTTTCGAACACTTTGTTCAATTACTAGTATTTCCGATTCTATTTCAGTTCTTTCTCTTTTTATGGCTTCATCTTTAACTGGTATTTCATGATTTACTCCATTATTTAGATCAACCAAATCAGAAGTGAATAACACAGATTGTGCCCAACCCGCGTAAGGTCCAAATAATTCTTTGAAATATTCTCTAATCTGCTCATACGTCTTTTTGTTCATTGATTTAAGGTCTTTCTTTCCTCCAAATTTATAATCTCTAACGGCAATTTGATAAACATGGGTATCAACAGGAACAATATCATGCTTATCAAGAGCCATTAGGCATATACAATCAGCAACTTTTGGTCCAACTCCAGTCAAAGTTAATAAAAATTCATGAGCTTCTTCATATTCTTTATCACGTAATTGATTTAGATCATCAATTGAATTGCTTTCATTTAACTTTAATGCAGTCTGATATATATATTTTGCTCTATAGCCAAATCCCAACTCTCTCAATTTAGTTTCTACAGCAGGAGACTCTGCCAATTTTGTTACTTCTGGAAATGTATAAAAATCTACACCATGGAATGTATTAACATAAGTACCAAACTCAGTACACAAATTATCACACATCTTCGATATTCTTTTAACATTATTGTTCGACGAGCATATAAAAGAAATGGTAGTTTCCCAAGGATCTTGTCTTAGTATCCGAATCCCAGTAAATAGTTTAAAGGGAGAGATTTTATTAGATTTTTTATTACTTTTGAACTTTTCATCTTGAATAGTCCAGTGGTTGTACAAGTCACTTAGATTGATATTTAAATTAAAATAACTGTTGATGAATTGTAACGTTTCAGTTTCTAATTGTTTGGGAGTAGTCGGTTTCGCAGCCTCAGAGTCGACCAGCATTAGCTGGGAGAAGTGCAAATGCGATTCATCTTGTTTCAATAAAATGATTCTATCTCTTATGGTGAATGCCCATATATCATTGATACTCTTCCACCTAAAGGTTTGTCCGCATCTTAACACTTTCGATAAAGAGAGTTCCAAAGGATTTAAAGGAATCTTCTTCCAGAATACATTAACGGTCATTATGACAAGGGAAACAAAATATAAAGCGGCAAGAAGGATGGGAAGGTAGAGATAGAGCAAGATATAAAGATAAGAAGATGGAAAGATTAAACCATCGCATTTGCACGCGTCTGTGTTTAACGATCCACCGCGCATCGTACCATGCCATCTGGGGCAGAGATCTCACTTGACTGCCCCAGAGTGTTTGGGGGAGGGTGATTATTTAGCTGTTGCACTGCGAAATTCTGATCGACTCTCGCTAAATCAGAAAACAAATCAAGCGCGGACTTTGATATCTTCCAACACTCTACTCCAGGGAACTCTAAAGCTGAAGACAATCATTGATCTAACTTTTATTCTATTCCTTACTCTTCCTTTTCTACTGCGCGGGAGATTTAATGGAGCTACGCATTTAGTTACATGAACATTGGACGCTTTAGATGGAAGAAGCTTGCCCTATATGTTTGAAGAAGTTCCCTGATGGAGAAATAGAACTCCATGTCAATAACTGTTTAGATGTATCAGAATCAAAGGCTTCACAGGAACAAACCCCAAGTTCTAATGTAAGCTCGCCGATTTATATCAGCAGTGCCAAATCACAAAGTGAAGATGAAGTTCAAGTTATCAAAGAATCGTCACCTCATTCAAGGAATGCTTTTGCAGCATTAGGATTGAAAATGAAGAACAGTTCGCCACCATCTACATCGGGAGACTTAAAACCAACCAAAAGAGGAGCCTCTCGAACCAAATCCAAGACTCGCCCTTCACTAACCAGTATATTGATTGCCGAAAAGAAGCTACAAGGCTATGGTAGAGCAAGAGATCCAAAGATAGAAGATGAGGAAGGAATGGGGAAGAAATACGGTAAGATAAAGACAGAGGAAGGAGAAGAAGGAGAAGAAGGAGGAGAAGGAGGAGGAGAAGAAGTGGGAGGTGGAAAAGAAGAAAATGGAGATGAAGAAAAAGAACAAGAGAAAGAGAAAGAAGAGAAGATCCATGTTGCTCAACACTACCGTGACGTTGACCAGAATGAATTGGACTCCAATCCTCTTCTTCAGCTCGGCGTAAGAAATTCAATAGATAATGGAACTTTTCTGAATGAAACTGTTCGACCGTCAAAACAAGAACAGGAGTTTGAACCAAGAACGGCTACATCCGCACAAGATGAAAGTACCCAGGTTAAGAATAATGAGGTCCATCATTCACAGACCAGAATAAGTACGATCTCGGAGTTGAATCAATTGAAGCGTGAATCGAAATTACCATTAGCTCAAAGACTTCGTCCTAAAACTTTAGATGATTTTTTCGGACAAGAAAAATTAGTTGGACCCAATGGGATACTTCGAAATATGATTGACTCCGATAATATTCCATCATTTTTACTTTGGGGAGTACCTGGTGTTGGGAAGACTTCATTGGCAAGAATAATAGCCAATAGTACCAAAAATAAATTCATTGAAGTATCTGGAGTCAATGCCACTAGTAAGAAACTAAAGGAAATCTTTGTATTGGCAGAGAATGAGAAAAGACTAACTGGAAGAAAGACTATCGTGTTCTTTGATGAAATCCATCGATTTAATAAAGCAACCCAAGACATTCTATTACCAGTAATTGAGAAAGGAATTATTATTGCAATAGGTGCAACTACAGAGAATCCTTCATTTAACTTAAATAATGCTTTATTATCAAGAATGCATACATTTGTGATGGAACCAATGACAAACGAATCGATGATAAAGATCTTATACAAAGGATTAAGACTAATCAACAAAACAAGAACTTTAGTTCATGGATTGCATTTAATTGACTTGAAAAAGGATGCTATTGACTATATTACCAAACTAAGCTCGGGAGATTCAAGAGTAGCTCTTAATATATTAGAATCGGTACATGCTTACCTTTCAGGAGTCAAATATAATATTTTCCCAAAGTTGGAACCACAAGAATTGAACTTGAAAATACCCAAGAATTTAGGAGTCATCAAAGTATCATATGATAATCTTAAACCTTTACTAAGTACAAGAAATTATCATCAAATGTATGATAAACATGGAGAATCTCATTATGATACCATTAGTGCTTTTCATAAATCAATAAGAGGTTCAGATCCTAATGCCGCAATCTTTTATCTTGTTAAGATGCTTTCTGGAGGTGAAGACCCTTTATTTATTGCAAGAAGAATGATTGTAATCGCTAGTGAGGATATAGGATTGAGAGATAGTTCTTGTTTACCATTTGCTATTGCAGTTAAAGATGCAATTGAGTTCATTGGAATGCCAGAAGGAGAGATTGTATTGGCTCATTGTGCAAATAAACTAGCAAGAGCTCCAAAATCGACAAAATCTTATAGATCATTGAGAAATGCCCAAGCTCTATTCAAAGAAAACCCTGATGTGAATAAGATGCCAATTCCGTTGCATATAAGAAATGCCCCAACTGGTTTAATGAAAGATCTTGGTTATGGGGATAACTACAAATATAATCCAAACTTCAAGGATGGCTTGGTTAAGCAATCTTACTTGCCGAGGGAATTGGAAGGTACAAAGTTTGTTGAAGATAATCATCTAGGACTTACCGTGGATCCTGAAGTGCCTCCAGAAGATTATAAAGGAAAACGACTTGAAGAGGATGAGTATGAGAAGTTCAAACGATTAAGAAAATTAGAATTGAAACGAAGAAGGGATAACAAAGAATCTGAAGAATCCAACAAAAGACCCAGACTAATTAGACATGAGGGGCAGAGCAAGAATCTTGAACATGAGACAGAACAAGGAAGTCCACTTATAGAGCAACAGGACCGAGTTCATAAGAAAAGTAGCGCATTACATGATCTAACTTCAGAGAGACACAGTTATGATGAATTTTTATCTAAAGATGATCAACCGCTACCCTATCTTGATGGAAATGAAAAGGATGAGTATTCAGATGATCCAGATTGTAGTAATAATTTTGAATGTTCGTACGATGAGTTCTTGGATAAAGATGCTCAATCACATTACTATGCCGAGGAGGAAAGTTTTCATTATGAGCCTGAATATCCGATATTTTATGAAGAAGATAATAATGAAGCCAATACAAATAAAGAGAATTGAATAAAATATTCAGAGACAGTTGAAGAAAGAAAGAAGAAAGAACCCAAACATCAAAGCTATACTAAACCAGGGCCTGCATATAACCACAATCTCATATTTTAAAACAAAAATTGAAAAATCGCCCTGATAAGGATGATTGCTCTAGCAACGAAGGTATCAGATCAAGTGGAAAATTGATATGTGTGGACGTTTTGCACTATCAGTGGTATGTACTGACAGACTATGGACCACAGCTTGACTTTTATTTGCTTAGACTAACAAAAGGAAAGGAACTATTTGATTTGCCACAGGTTTTCAATGATACAGCACTTAATTATAATGCTACTACTCCAAGTCATACCCACCAACTCCACACTGTGAATCAAACTGAATACGTGTCAGCAGTGGACATCGCTAAGGTAGATAATGATACTGAACATCCATCTACTGACTTGAAAGATCATCCAGACTACTACGATGTAGAAAACTATAAATCAATAGTTCAGATCAAAATCAAGATTCCTCAACCTACTCGTATGTTTAAGCCATCATACAATATACCCCCTACACGATTATCGATCATAATATACCAAACGAAACCAGATACTACCAATATTCAATACCAATACGTCATAGAGCCTCTGGTGTTTGGATTGGTGCCATCTTGGGCAAAGCCAAGTAACCCAGAGCCAGTTATGAGAGATGGGAAACCCGGACCAAAATATTCTAAAGAACTTCAACGATTTGAAGGAAGACAATTTAATTGTAGAAAAGAATCCTTAGAGAAAGGAAGTGAACACCGAGTGTGGAACAGTCATAAACGAAGAACAAGATGTGTTGTACCTATTGAAGGGTACTTTGAGTGGCTCAAGGCGACCAATAATAAGTCAGATAAGGTTCCTTATTACTTACATTCCAAGAAGTCGTCATTGATTTATTTGGCAGGTCTCTATTCTCACAATAGAAATTATGTTGAAAAAGCAAACGATGGGAAAGAACAATATTTGTCATCATTTACTATAATCACTGGTCCTGCTAAGAAAGGAGATCAGGGAGATTTATCGTGGCTCCATTCTAGGAAACCAATTTTCCTTATACCTGAGACCAAAGAATGGTTTGAATGGTTGAACCCTGAAAGAGATTGGGATGAAAAATTGTTTGATCTTGCACTTGAAACCAAAAATACAAATGCATATAAGGACGTCGAAAGCTATGTGGTGGGTAAATCAGTTGGTAGAACTACTAGTGAAGGTGCAGAACTTATAGAGCCGGTGAAAAATTCTTCACCACAAAAATCAATTGCACTGTTTTTCAGTCCTATTAAGAGAAGTGGGTCCAATGAAGACATTGGAAATGATTTAAAGAAAGTTAAACATGAGTTTCAAAAGGGGGCTCAACGAGACATACTTTCAGATTTGAAGAATGCTGGACAAGAATCGAAACACCTGCAGAGAAGCAGTGAGTACAACACAGTGAAGAAAGAAGAAGGAACAGATTAGACCATTTGCTGGACAAACAAATACATGAAGTTAGGATAAGTAGCAAGAGAGAGAAGGAGAGAGAGAGAGTAGCGATAAAAATTGCAGTTGCAGTAGTAGTAGTAGTAGTAGTAGTAGTAGTAGTAGCCGCTGAAGCAGATCATCATTAGCGCTCCGCACTAAACATCAATAAATCACGTGACCAAAATAGTGCGTCCACCATCGCTTTCAAGCGCTCGACTTCATTGAATTCACAGTCAAAGATTTTCTTCTTCCTCCAAACTAAGTCTTTTCAGCAGTTCAGTAAGATGCTATCATCTAAGGTTACCGGACGTTTAAGCCTAAGCAGTCTTAGGTATTCTCAAGCTAAGCGGTTCTTAGCCGAGAAATCGACCTCTAACACCAGTAACGAACAGCAGCCAATTTATCTTAATCCACACAAATGGAAAGGATTACCTGCTGAAAGAATATTCGAATTACATGATCTTAGAAAGACAGTATTAAAAGATAAATATGTACCAAATGATGAAGAAAGAAATGCCATTTTATCAACGGTGACCGAATTGGGAACCAAGACCAGACCGGAATTGGAATATGTCTATGCTCTTGATCACTTTAAGGAAAGACTTATGAATAATACTCCAGCAAATTTAAGAGGTTTACCACCTCGTAAAACAGGATTTCAAGTGATTAAACAAGGTGAAACATTACATGAGAAAAGAAGAATTGAGATGTTGAATCAAGTGGCAGCGTTTGAAATGCCATTATTAGCTAAATATCGTCAAGAATATAAACCAGCTAATGCTACTGAATTTCCTTTAGTATTAAGATTTGGAGATGATTTCAATGAAGATTCAAGTAATGTGTTCAATCGTAAAGTTTCATTAAACTGTTCAATAAAAGATTTGAATTTGAACGAAGCTCAAGAAAGAAAATTCAAAATCTTATCTCGTTCAAGATTTGATTATGTAGAAAATAAATTTGTCATGTCAACGTCAAGTTATCCTGAAGCTACACAAAATGCCCGTTGGTTAGTTGAAACTTTCAATAAGCTTCTTGCTGAAGCAAAAGATTTAACTGATGATTTTGCTGATATTCCAATCGATACTAGAAATTCGAGAAGAGATTTGAAGAAACAAAAAGAGTTGAAGCTTAAGAAATCATACCCAGAAAATTGGAATAGACCTGAAGATGCTCCAGCAGAGAAGTTCAGAATTGTAAGGAAGTTAGTTGAGAAAGTCAAGCTGAACAAAGATCAAGATTATCTTGAAGAGATATCTGGTTAAGATGTCTGGTTGAGATGTCTGACTGAGATATTGATACGAACTTGCATAGTTTCTCTGTTGTTCTTCGTTAGGTTCTATTCTTGTATATATATATAAAATTTCTACTAATAGATAGATAGTTGATGAGATTCAATGTGTATGGATAGAAATGTAGTAAGAATGGAACGTTTCGTGATGAGATACATACTATAGAGTTGTTATTAAAGAATGGAAGGAAGAGATATTGGAGATTTGGGCATTGGTGGATAAGTTGATGGGACAAGTAGATGGGACAAGTTCATGGGAAAAGTTACCCTACAACTTTAGTAGAAACTTTACCGAGTGCTAGGGTGCGCAAAAGACGGTAAATTTTTCTTAGAATGGTGGTGGATTTTCCGGTACAATACTGGTAACATTCACTCAACTGGAGAGCTCCAAATCCACCTTATGGAGTCTCAAACAGACAATGGATCTTTATTATAATACATTTTTACATTTTCTTGAAAGAGTAAAAAGAATATGAGGTCATAATAAAAGGATATAAGGTATCATAATTGGATAATTGTACTTGTTTCAACAAGGTAGCCCAAAGTGGTCCCAACCTTCTCTCCCCCCTCTCCAAGAATCATTCTACCAGTTTCTTAGCGCAGGACCTCGCCGTACCTAAAATTCGATCTAAGGCCTGCATACAGTCCCAAATTTATATACAATACCGAACTTTTGTTCTTTGACAGACAATTATCCAAAGTTGTTTTCAATTTTGTTGCAAGACGATAGAGGAATACAATCACAATAGTTTTCAAATAAAGTTAAATCAATCGTTTCATAGTCCCTAATCTCCTAGGAAAGGTCAGCGGTGCATAAAAGGACAATTTCTAGTTAGTACTATAGGCGGTATCGTGGAGTGTTATAACATCAAGAGAATGAGCCAAGATACTCGATTAGCATCAACCACTCTTGATGATATAATAAACGAACTTAAGCTTTCATACGACTCTTCGGTAGGGCTACTTGATGGAGAAAATGTTCAGAAGGTACCCAAGGTCAATGTGCTCCTCAATCTTAATAAATTGTTTAACAACCTTTCCAAACAACTTCAGCAAGTGGAACAAACTGATTCGACCGTATTAAAAAAGATTCAACAAGAGCTTGGAAGTAAGGAAGAGGATGAAGGTGAAGTTGAAGAAGATCAGAAAAAAAGTCTAAACGGAAAGCGAAGTATTGAGCAGGAAGTTGAAGAGGATGAGGACGAAGAAGAAGAAGAGATAGAAGCCGACGGTGGTGAGGAAAAAGAAGAAGAAGAAGAAGAAGAAGTGGAAGAGGAAGGGGAAGAAGAAGAAGAAGAAGTGGAAGTAGGAGAAGAAGATGAAGAGGATGATGAAGAAGAAGAAGATGATGATGTGAACAAAAGAAAGGATAGACAAAAGGACAAAGATGAAGTAGATCAGGAGCTTATCCAAAAAGAAGATGACAATCGAATTGAGATCAAAGAAGAGGAAAATGGCACCACCAGGGCCCATAAAAATAACGATGGAAATTTAAATGAAGATGCAACAGAAGGAGGAGCACAGAGTAAACTGGAAAAGAGAAAATGGAATAACGATAACGATATAAATGATAACCTTGATACTTATGAGGATGATGAAGATGATGTAGGATTAGCAAAGAGAAGGAAAGCCAATTCTCCTGTGAAAGTTGAAGATAATGAGATTGAAAAGTCTGCTAACTCTAACGTCAATGGAAGCATACTACCACCAGAACAAGAGGGTTCATTCACGCAAGCAAATGACACTAGAATTAAGAATCCAAAATCAGAATTTGTCACTTCTCAAACTTTACCAGCAGAAGCAATTGCAAAATTAGGATTATTTTCCGAAGATAATAATGGTCTTGAAACTCATGGTAAAAAATATCTTAAGAAAAAATATGGAGTAGCTTCATACCCAGAAAATGATCTTTTAGACCTTCTTCCAGGCCCAGTTCCAGATATTGATTTTTCCAAAAACAAACCTCCAACCAATCAGGTTCAATTTACCACGTTCCAGACTTATATTGAGTCATTTTTCAGATTGTTCGTTCCTGAAGATATTGAATTTTTATCTGAAAAGAATATAATACCCACAGGATTTGATAAAAGTTATGATCCTAATGTTACACCATATGTTATACCTAGATTGGGACCATTTTACGCAGATTTATGGACTGCAGAAGATCTGACGTTAGCAGCAAAGTTAAATTCCCCTGCTTACAATCATCCAGGAGTGGATTCTTATTTACCAAAAGGTTCAATTGAAAATATAACTGACGAAAAATTATATACAGAGGACATATCATGTGGTCCTCTATCAAGTAGATTATTATCTGCCATATTATGCAACAATGAAGGAGGAGAAATTGATAATAATTCGAATATTAATGAGATAAAAGATGAGCTTGATGATGATATAGCATCGCCCTCAGGTAATAATAACCAACAATTCTTAGAAGTGGCAACTCAACTAGATTTGAATACCGACGATTATCGAGTCAGCAGTGAGAAAAGTGATTTCCATTCAATAGAAGAAAGGCTCAAACGAGAATTTAAATATATTGGAATTTTTATGAATTTGCCAAGTCTTAATAACAACATTGATGAAGAGAATGATATATCTGTTGAAGATGGTGAAAAACGAAACTCTAAAAAATCATCAAGAAATGGAGGAAATATAATTGATAATGACGATTGGATCAAAAATAAAGAAGATGATGAAATATGTGCAGAAATCAGATCATTACAAAAAGAATTACAAGAGGCAACGAAACGAAATCGTCAACACAAGAAAAAATTGGTTCCAATAATTGAAGATCAATTAGCATACCAAGAATACTGTACAATATTAGAAGATTTAGACAAGCAAGTAGATCAAGCATATATGAAAAGACTTCGAATCAAGAATAAGAAGAAGAAATCGAATACCGAACCAAACCCTATCACTCAGCAGGCAGTTAATAGTGGTTTAAGGACTTTATTAGATAAGAGAAGTAAGTGGATAAATAATATTGGAAAACTATTTAAATCGGCAGATATAATGAAAAGAGCTCCAGCTGAATCAATATTTAATAAAGGTAATGAATCCGAGGATGAAGAAGATGAAGTTGATGAAGTTGATGAAGAAGTTCCTGTGGATACAACAAGTTAATGAATTATCGTAAATATGAATTTAGAAAAGTATAGACCATATTTGAAGATATAAATAAAATGGTGGAAACGAAACAAACAAAGCAGAAGTAGGTGAGGTCATATAAAGCTCTTATTGTAGAATTTGTGGAATTCAGAAATATTAGTAGTTCTTTCTTTCATTCTTTCCTTCGTTCTTTCTTTCGTTCCTTCTTGATGCTTTAGTTAACAAGTCATCTACAACAAACTTCTGCAATTTGCACGTTTGAAGATCAAAAATTCTCCCCACACAATAGAAAAGTTTGACTCTATTAGTTCTAATTTCTCAATCATAAGCTCATTCCTCTGTTCAACTCAGCAAGACTAGGAAGAGTTCTAACATTACCTAAAGCTGAAATTGCTATAGGTTTGTCCTTTAATCTATAATTTGCCCAATCTATGACATCTTGTTTCGAAATCGATTCAACTCTTTCAAAAACATCTTCTGGAGATAATCTGTAACCAGTGTTGACTAATTGTCTACCAATATCCTCAGCGATAGAAGTAGAGTCATCTAAAGCCAATACTAAAGAAGCCTTCAATTGTGCTTTAGATCTTTCAACTTCATCATCAGTGATTTCACCTGCCTTTAACCTGGCATACTCCTTCATTACTGCATCGGTGAAAACCTTTAAATTTTCGTCACTGTTGGCAACGAAAAATACACCCATAAGTCCAGTATCAGCATAAGAAGTTGTATAAGCCATGTAAGAGTTAACAATAGGTGATTGATTTTCACCTCCAGTTGCAGCACTTATAGCTAAAGGAGAAGGAGAATTAGAACCAATTCCAATTGATCTGTCCCAAGTACCAATGATTCCATTAGCAACTGATGCCGTGAAAAAATCTGGAGCTGACCAACTAACACCTTCCACTGCTAATGCAGTATAAGTTTGAGGTAATGAATCATTTTGAACTTTGATTTCATCTCCATCAAAGATTGGTAAATCTTCACCATTCTGATGGAAAGGGTTATCACTTTTCTTAATGTTGTGAAAAAATCTTTCTCCTTGTTTAACTAAATCTTCATGATTTATACTCCCAACTCCAATTAATGCCATTCTATCACCTTTATAATTGGTGGTGATGTAATCAACCAAGTCATTTCGACTTATTGTTTGAATTAGTTCTCTTGGTCCTAATATAGTTCTACCTAAATCTTGATTCTTAAAAGTCACCGAATGTAAATTATCAAATACAACCTCGTCATACATTTTATCAACTTCATCACTTTCTTGTAAAATTACATGCCTTTCATTCTGAATTGCTCTTGGATCTAATTTTGACTTCGTTAATAAATCACTTAATATTTCAATATTCTTCGAGATATCTCTCTCAAGACACTTGGTATAATAAACAGTATTTTCTCTAGAGGTATAAGCATTGATTTGAGAACCCATGTTTTCAATTTCTAATTCAAGGTTTAATTGACTTCTTTTTTGAGTACCTTTAAATGCCAAATGTTCCAAGAAATGAGCAGTACCACTACTGTTAGGATTATCAGCTCTTGAACCAGCGTTAATCCAAACACCAACAGTTGCCGTTTTGGTACCAGGCATTACTTCACTGGCAACAGTTAGACCATTTGAAAGTACAGAGGTCTTGTATTTTGGCAAAGCAGTAGAAGCGGTCGAAAGCGATGCTGTATTTAAACAACGTCCAAATAGTGATCTAGCGCTTGACCTGAGCATTTTTTTTTTTTTTTTTGAGGATAAGAAGAGATTAGATGACTAGATGGTTGGATGGTAAAGATTGATATAGGTGGAGTTTGTTATCAGGATCAACAGATTCAAGTCTCAAGATGTAAACTAGATAATCAGATAAGGAATACCAGATAATTTGAATCAGATAACGTAAACCGCAAGAGAATTGGCTACAAAATCAGTAGCTATATTTAGTTAAACAGATTTGATGAACGAGTCCGCTTAGTAACTTAAGAGTCCAACAGCTCGTGAAAGGAACACAAATTAAACAACTGAACAGTGCCGAGTACAATTCACCAATAGAATAATGCTTGAACAAATGATTTCCGTGCTAGTACAACCAAAGATATACCACCGAAGATGAAGTGTATGATTACAAACTCAGGAGATCTAGAAGGCAAATGAAGCTGGAGCCACCCGAACTCACCACAGGATCGAGAGAAAAAAAATGAAAAACTAAGAGCCATAATGATCTACATACAGGAATGAAACCATTTGATCGCAGTACCAAAAATGTGTCGCATCTTTCGAAATGAAGCGATCTTCCAACGCCAAAAACAGTAGGAGAGATCACTAATGGGGCCATTAAGAATCCAGTGATTGAACATTGCCAAGAAGATTAACAAACATTATCTAATAGGTTTCAGTTTTGGAAGATGATTTTAGGGGTTAGTAGAGTAGATATGGATGTTTCTATCGAGACAGACAATGTTCCGATTCTTGGAGAAACAAATCCTTTGGATCATCTGCCACTCAAAGTTAATGATCTTGCACTGGCTAATCAACTTCATATCTGTCAACCACACCCACCTGAAAATATCAAGACCGTCTCGTTGCCTCAGGCTAAACTCAACCAAAAGGCTAATGTACTTAATTATCATAACTATCAATTATCTCTTAATCCTAAACATAAGCAGGCAGATACTATCAAGCATTTCATTAAAGCGGGCCAATTTTCTATATCAAGATCTTCACTCAATAGATGGATCTCTAATGAAACAAAGATCAGAGAAGATGCTTTAAAATTATCCAGCAAATCTAAATCTCTAACCAAAGTTCGTAAAAGTCATAAACCGTCAATCATTAAAATTGAACAATTTTTCAAAGAGAATCATCATATAGTTAAATGCTTAGAAATGTATTATGTACAACACATCCTTGTTAACCCAAATAATTATCCTTCAGATATGGAGATCGGTAACAAATTTAATGAATTCAAAATAATTTTTGGCGAGCAAAATTCTTTGATAAATGGCACTTTAATTGACAACGAGTCTTGGCCAAATGTATTCAAGAATAATATAAAATATCAAATTGATGCTATTCAAGATAATTTAAATGAACAACAATCGATTCGTAAATCTTCAAAAATTCTAGCTCATGAGAAAGAAAGACTTAAAAGGATATTCAGTGTATACCACGAGGCCGATATCTATCAATTTAATGATATAATTATTGATATAGAGAGTTTATATACTATAGCTCAACTTCGAGGTTTCGATTTAATTGACCAGCTTGGTATAAAATCTGGTAATACTTTGTCTAGTACATCTACTACTAATATCAATAATGACAGTCATAACACAAAGGACAAAGAAGAAACTGTCAATTCTAGTGGAACAATCCATGACTGTTATAGAAACGGAGCTACCGATACAACTTACACCACCACTAATGATTTGGAAATGGAGTCTGATGCCGCAAATCAAACGTTCAGTTTAAGAAATGGCAAAACAATTTCACTTGGAATAATTGGAAACACTAATGCAACCGATTTCCCAACTCCTCTAATAATTTCAAACCTTCTAAATGATCCACTTGAAAACTTCGATAACAAACATTACTATTACGACCCTGAAGGCTTAAATAGAAGGAAAATTTTCCGAGAATATTTGCACCAATGGGATACGAAATTAAATTCCGAAAATAGGAAGGTTGCTTTACTATTAGACACCCATTGGTGTCATTTAGGATTAGGTGAACATCGATTACAGAAGTTTAATAACATAAAGTTAGTATTTATAAGTTTAAAATATGATCAAAGCATCTCATATTTTCATCGTTCTCAACTAAGATTACCATTTGCACTTGGATTTGAAAGATTTTTGAGATCTCAATTAAAGATGAATTTGTTCAACAAGTTCTATAAGGATACCCGGATATTAAAGAACAAATACGATGTGTTCAGCGATGCAATTGGGATTATTAATAACGTGAGGATTAATTACGACACCATAACTGAAAGGATTAAGCATGATCGGGTATTGTCTGTGTTTTACAGATTAGGCTTTGAAGTTTCCAGATTGTTTGAACCACTGAAACACAGTACCGATAAAAGACAACATCAGGAGAATATTTATGATAGAATTGATAAAGTTAGTGGAAATCTGACCCTGCAAATACAGTTACAACTGCTTGTACAAACCCTTTCTCAGGAACAACCTTTCCAAGATGAATATGCTGAAACTCCATCTTTTATGGGAATTCGCAATGCTGGAATGCAAGAAACAGTAGTTGAAGATACCCAAACAAGAAATTTACCGGGCAAGTTAACTACCTTTGTAAAACCATTGATACCAGAAGATTTGAAATCTAAAATCCAGTTTTCTGATTCTTCTAGGAAACTAATTATAAGAAGTTATGAACAAGAACTATATCAATTTATTAAAAACATAGCAAAAGCAACCGTGAAAGTGAATCCAAGCTCAGAATATGATAACTCTCACCTTCAAGCTATTCTTTTAAAGGAATTTACCAAAGGTAAGAATGAAAGAAAGTTCAATAAGAAATATTCATTAAGGTCCATTGTTCAATATGTTAAAGAATCAATGAAATATGAATTTCAGCATTCGAATCCTAAGAATTTCAGCAATAGTGATATTCCAGTAATTTTGAAAGAGGATTTAGAAATTGATCGATTACTTTTGAATAAAATCCAACCATTTTTAAATCGATCATACAATCTCAGAAGTTCCATTGAGTCCAACATTGGAGTTTCCGAAGAAACGTATCAACTTTTCAATAAGTTCTATACCTCTTATGTTAATGATACGGCCAATATCAATTCCAAGATGAATGTGTCAACTACCAAGCAAGTGAAGAACAATGATATCCCTGAGTATTCAAATTATAATGTGAGATTTTATAAGAGACCAAAGCTGTGTAAGTATGTCTCAGACAGTGAAGGAAGTGAGGAAGAGGAAGACGAAACAAGAGGGTCCCACGTGAAAGTGAATTGTGCATTGCCACAAGGTCCTCATAATGGTTTCAGTCATGGAGACGCTCACAATATACCCGAGAGTCGTCCTGGAAAGAGGTCCCGAACTATAAAGTGTGATAATGGACTGTTATTCTAGATGGCAATAATATTACAGAAGATATCTAACAGAAGAGGATAACGAGAGAGAGAGAGAGAGAGAGAGAGAGAGAGAGAGAGAGAGAGAGAGAGCCAACCTTCATCGCGACAGTACACAGCACATTCGCCTATTTTATCCAAAATCAATGCTCTATGTATTATTGGCAGGACTTTCTTCAATTATGGACCATTCCGTCATGGTTCTGTTTCTTGCCAGGATTGCAAATCCATCAATCATGCTGCGAGACCCAGAGCTTATCGAAGTTGCAATTTCGCATTCCTGCTTACATACACTCCCAATTCCATTTCTTTCTTTTCTTTTCTCTCAAATTTTTTTTGTGCTCCTTGATGGCACAAGATCGTTAAAGAACCCGTCTCGCTCCGGATCTAATTAACTTTTCATTTCTTTCTAACCGTTTAAATTGCTTTACACAAGCGATAGGAATATCATTTAATATATCAAATTGGTTGCTTAGTGCTGATATACTGGAACCTATTGATCAATCTGCAACAAAATTTTTGCTTGATTCTCCAAACCGAAGCTTTGGAGTTCCACAGCCATAGAACGATAACAATTGAAGAGAAGTGTTGCCAAGATTACATACAATGAAACTTTTCGAAACTTGCCATTCTTTTGATTATTCATGGGATCAAGTCACTGCTGCTAATTGGCAAAAATACCCAAATGAATTATCAACTCATGTTGTATCTGTTGATATCTTAAAACGAGAGATTGATGTTAACAATAAGACCTTAAGGACAGAAAGATTAATTGGTTGTAAACAATCGATTCCTCTGTGGTTAAGATTTATTGTTGGAGGAGAAGAATATTCATATGTTAGAGAGGTGAGTGAAGTAGATCTTGTGAATCAAACATTGGTTATGAAATCAAGCAATTTAACTATGAATCATTTATTGTTAGTCAATGAAACAGTAATTTATAGACCAGATCCAATTTCTCCAAATTCAAGAACCACATTTAATCAGGAAGCAGAAATTACAGCATTTGGTTCTATTCGTAAAATTTGTGAAAAAATTGAAGAATGGTCGGTGGAAAGATTTGGACAAAATGCTAAGACTGGAAAATTGGGATTTGAATCTGTTTTGAAAGTTCTTACCGAGAAATGGGAAGCTTCAGGAGTATTCGTATCTGAAGTTGGAGATTCACTCATTAAGGATATCAATGAAGTTGGAGATTCACTTATAAAGGATATCAATGAAGTTGGAGACTCGCTTTTCAAGGATATTAACGAGGTTGGAGACTCTATAATCCACGATGTTGGGGGAAAGACCCAAGGAGTTTTAGAAGAAGTCAAGAAGTTGGGAAATCCATTCAAGAGAAATTGAGATGGACACTTAGAGCGACCGATAGACGCACTTACAGAGGACAGAGAGAGAGAGAGATACTGAGCATTATAGAGAGAGAACGAAAGAAAGAAAGAAAGAAAAATACCTTCAACATCATTTTCTTAAAGATAAAAACAACCAATTGGGTCCAATTGTTTGAAGCAGCTAGTTTTTATCAAGCCAACCACAAGTCATACTCTACCAGGAGACAAGTCATTATTAGACCCAAATCAGATCATTTTATTGCATTTTTTTAATTCCCCTTCATTGTTCATAGTACAATCTTCCTAAGAGAACATGTGACAGTTTTTAATTCAGCCATTTTTATATTCATGCCCTCTTTTTGGAACTTTTATATTTGCATTTAAGTATATATTTAGCATTACATCAATAACATTCTTTCAAGATCAATTGTAGCATTTCCAAAATCATTCATTGAGTAATTTTTCACTGCCAATGATTTTTTTTTTCTGATTCGCACATTACATTTTGGAACCTACATACAAGTTCCAAGTCATCGCCTAAGAAAAGAGACTAATGGTTAGAACAGAGAAAACAATCAAGTAACAGTTCAGGTAGAATTAGAACTGTTAGAGTCCACTAATCGAGGAATTGGGTTACAAACTAGCTTCCAAACCTATACATCTTTATAAACTTTAAGGTTTTGGCCATTGAATTGGAATAAAGTCGTAGTGTATCTCAATTGCTTCACAGAGAGCAGATCAAATCAGACATACAAATTCATGAAAGTGATCTCGAAAGATAGACAAGTGTATGCATTATTCATTAGTATTAATCGATAGAGAACTTAGATAGACTTATAAGCTAAATAATTGACTACCAAAAGTTGCCTAAGTATATCATTTCAAAAAAAAAATAAAAAAATTATCGCTACTGAGGAATCCATGAATCTCAGCTCAAGGTAAGCACAAGCTCCAATTCGTTCACTCATATCTGTACACCACCCTTAGAAGGATAACATCGAAGTTTCCCTCCAAGAGCCAACAATTACAACAGTTTGAAGTATTTTCGATCCTTCTGTAAATACCCCTGTGCAACTAAATCAACCGTTGCACCAACTCATTCACTCTATAGAACTTCCATCACTATATTCCACATTTCAACAGCATGAAAAAACGTCAAGGTACCGAGATTGAAGAATCTTCACATAAGAAACAAAAACATTCACCTATCAGCATTCAGAACAATTCTTCGACGGAGAATGGCTCGCCTATTAGTCATATTTCAAATGGTTTTGATCAAGACATTTGTTCTACCATCCATAATTCGAATGGTAGAGTGAAGACTAAGGTTGAGAATGAATTGCTTGAGGCAGAAATCAACAAAGCATTGAGATCAATTAACGAATATGACGATAATATTGTGAAAGTGGGACAAGTAAACACTTCATCACCGGAAGATTTATCACCATTTGATTCGCCTAACGTTATATCATCGTCCAGTGATGTCTCCAATGAAGATGAATTGTATCAGAATTTATTTGAACAACACACCAAAGATTTCCGTCATGTAAATGTTATGGAAAATGGGAGCCATGATGGCAATCCAAGCAACGTTAGCACCAATACAAATAATAACATAACCACTAACACTAACACTACTACTAGCATTCCCATTGGCGAACTTGCACCCCAAACATCACTCAATTCTGACACCGTTCTTGCCATCAAGAAGAGCATGGTAGACACGAGCAAGTTTATTTCAACTTTCGTTACCCTAAAGTCAACATATTTGAAGCTTTGTAAGGAATTCAATTATTTACTAGCAAAATTCAATGATAATGAAAAGATTAAAATTGAACTTATCCATGAAAATAATCAACTTAAGAAATTACTAACTCAAATAATCACCGAAAGAGAGCTTGAAAGAAAAGTGACAAAAAAGAAAAGTCTAGTCGAAACATAGAAGTCTCTCTTTGGATTAGACCATTGGACTGAATATAGCATTAGAATTAGAATTATAGAGCATTACATATATATCATGTAGTATAAAGAAGACTGGACGGAAATCGATATTTGATTCGGGTCCCTTCCCAACTGGGGTAGCCATTACTTGAGTTGAATACCGTTGGGCAATAGTGAGAGCTCATCCAAATATCGTTAGTACTACACAACAATCTTAGACACCCACTTCATTTGAATAACGACACCGTAACAAAAATTCTACTCCTGGTTTGATTTGCAACATCTGGAGTTAAAGTTGGAACTCGACTGGTTTATGGGTTTGCTTTTGTGTTTATGTTTATGTTTCGAGTCTAATGAAAAACGTATAAAACGCGTAGATGATCCACACGAACAGAGAGGAGACACTGTTCTAGTTTAGTTGAACCATTGAACTGCTTTGTAAGACACACCCGTCTAACAACAATAAGCTAGAGAACAACAATAGTCTATAGATCATATATAGGTAGAGGCATCAAACCGTCATTATATACTGTGACTTAAATTATATCTTTAACATAAAACTCTATTGGATTGAGCTCTAATCAAAGTATCTAAAGTATCTTCTTAGTTATACTGGTACTATTCAATCCCACACCTTCAATAAACGATTGATTTATTGTTATATCTATTGTCATTCCTTTATCTCTATAGAATCACTTTTCCTCTCAATATTGTCTCGAGATGAATGTAAAGCAAGCTGAGATCATTGAGAAATACCAAGACTCTAAACTCTTGGCTAAGCATCAACATAACAATCTACAAGACGATATAGATTCCCAAAGTGAAGATGAACTTCTACAAGAACTAGAAGACGAACAAAACGAAGTATTTTCTAAATACAGAGAATCCAGATTACAACAATTGAGTGAAGAATTTAAAAGAATTGATAAAATAACTGACACCGAGAATGATTTTGGTGATCTAATCTATATACAAAATGAAAAGGAAATCATGCAAGTAGTTACCAATACAGATCGAGTAATTATCCATTTCCAACAACCAGAATTCGTTAGATGTAAAATTATGAATGAAAAATTGGCTGTATTGGCCGCTAAACATATTACGGTGAAGTACATATATATTAATGCATCTGATGCTCCATTTTTAGTAGCAAAACTCGGAATTAAAGTGTTACCGTTTGTTATCGGGTACATAAATGGTAAAGAAGCGTTAAGAATCACTGGATTCGAAAAACTTGGTAACAATCCAAATGATTTTCAAATTGATTCATTGGAACAATTGTTATACATCCATGGAATCATCGATAGAAAGTCTCAGAACTTGAAACTGATCAGACAGAAGGTTATCTATAAGCAGCAAGATTCCGATGATGATGACGATGGACTTGATTTATGATTCTAATGGTCTAAAACTATTTAAAACAACTGCATAATATTGATATAAAGCTAGTTCTACGGTTATTATGAAACGATTTGATGGTTGTATAGTACTTGTCATGTCGCTTTGGTTTTGAAAATATATCTTTATTCAACCCCAATCGCCTTCTATTTGCCAACACAGCGTCTCCGATCATATAATGACTCTTTTCAACCATATGATTAACTGTGTTGGAAGCTATCTAATTTGATCATATATGGGTCATGTGGGCTGGCTATGAAGTTGCAAATCTACCCTCATGTACCTGGATGATTAAGTGGGCTATATACAGGTTTAGAGGTAACCTGAAAGCAAGACAGATGATGGAAAGAGGGAAATTTATTATAAATTGATTTCTGTATCGTCATGAAATGGAGGATATGGGAGGTCATCTAATTATGTCTTGAATTGGAAAGATGTTTAAGATCAAGATTTAAATGATGTTGGGTGCAAAAATGACTTAGTTGTACGTTAACGGTGGATAAGGAATACTTTAAGACACCAGGGGAGTGCATAGTGAACAACGATGATTTTGAAATCATTGAGCATCGGATTAAGAGATGAAGGCTAATACAAGAAACAATAGACCCCATAAAACCATTCAAGAGTAATATGCCAAATTTATTCTGTAGATTATACTTAGTACCTTAACCCCTGTCCATGCCACCCCCGTCCCCTTCCAACTCTGGACTTTCCCGGTCTATTATTCATTGTTTTCTTGAAAGATATACACCCAGGGCTGAGCCCTGAACATTGTTCGTTCTGCACGTGGAACCATCTTATGGTGAAAGAACTCTTTCTCATTTCTTGACTTTTCCCTCGCTATGTGCAGGTCAACATCGAAGACTTTTTCAGTGCCACTCTCGCTGCATTCTTTCCACTTTTCCTTTAGTTTTCTTCTTTACCACTTGGTAAGAAAGAAGCATATATATTTGCCGACAAGCCAAAATGCAAATTTTCGTCAAGACCTTAACCGGTAAGACTATTACCTTAGAAGTCGAATCTTCAGACACTATTGACAATGTCAAGTCTAAGATCCAAGACAAAGAAGGAATTCCACCTGATCAACAAAGATTAATCTTTGCTGGTAAGCAATTAGAAGATGGTAGAACTCTTTCTGATTACAACATTCAAAAGGAATCCACTCTCCATTTGGTCTTAAGATTAAGAGGTGGTGGTAAGAAGAGAAAGAAGAAGGTTTACACCACCCCAAAGAAGATTAAGCACAAGCACAGAAAGAACAAGTTAGCCGTCTTAAACTACTACAAAGTTGACAATGATGGAAAAGTTGAAAGATTGAGAAGAGAATGTCCTCAAGCTACCTGTGGTGCTAGTGTCTTCATGGCTAACATGGGTGACAGAAAGTACTGTGGTAAGTGTCACATCACCTTCAAGGCTACTTAGATGTAGATTAGAGAGTGTGTGGTTGTGTTTAGATTATAAGTAGTTTGCACAATACTAAGCTTCTATCAATGATGGATGTAGGAAGAGCGTGGGGAGGAAACGTTAAGTAGTTCGATCGAGCGAAGCGAGCAAGACTCCCCTAAATATTAGCGCATCGATTCAGTGCGATGTCCACTATCGCTCCGCTCGGGCCATTTCATGGAGACTCCTGCGGAGGGCTGTTCCCTGACGGGAATTCGAATGTAACAGTTGTCGAGCGCAGCGAGCTAGACTCCACGTAGTGGCTCTCCCCGAGCAGGGGCCAGCGGAGCGTCATGGACACCCCTAAGTATTAGAGTCTAGGACCCTATACCGCTCCGCTAGGGCCATTTCATGGAGACTCCTGCGGAGGGCTGTTCCCTGACGGGAATTCGAATGTAACAGTTGTCGAGCGCAGCGAGCTAGACTCCACGTAGTGGCTCTCCCCGAGCAGGGGCCAGCGGAGCG
>JAKTYG010000029.1:0-74227 GCA_030564725.1 Chernovozyma sophiae-reginae
TTGACCTCCAAATAAAATAGTTGGTCGTTCAGTATTATCTGTTCAAAATTTGAAACAAGCAATAAAATACAAAGATGTAATAAACTCTATGATTGGTAGACCCGCAAATAAATGCAAAAAAGAAAGACTGGTTTTTAGTTTTATATGAGAGTTAACGAAAAAAATTCCTCTAGCCGATGTACTTTCTGTACTTTAAGATGTGATCACGGTGCTTAGAAATAATTTTATTTAAAAAGGAATTGATCGTTAAGGGCAAGATATAAATCAGGCCATTTTAAAACTTTTGGCACGAACTGACACAAAAGTACAGTCATTAAATGCGAGAAAAGTCCCGTAGACACGTAGATACCGGATATATTTTTTAGTATATTGATCAACGACACATTACGTTTCCGAAGATATATCTTTAAAGGATTTGGGTTCATAGCTGGGGGGGGTGGAGTGGGTACTGTACTGATTTGAAATAATTATACCTGGATGATGGGATCACTGTAATGGAATTTATTGTCAGATCAAAATGTCTGAAATAGGATTCTCGATCTCTTCATTTTGAAACTTTCCGATTCAGAATGTTGACTTGCCTCGGCCCAAAGCGTCTATTTTGACGCTAATTAAACGGCTGCGGATAACAGGATTGTATTGTTCCACAACGTAATCAAATAGCGCTGTAAGGCTCACTGGTCATCAGAAGCCTCACCTCTTACTTCCTGTCTGCAGCACTTTGCTTCTTATCACTACGTAGCGTACATTGGTAGTTCACTATGGAGCTCATAAAAATTTGAATTTATACAGTTAAACATCATAGCAACACCCTAAGATCCTAACAAGACCCTAAAAGGACCCTGACAATACCTTAACAACCCATTAACATACCCCAAACAATACAGCAACGTAGATGTTTCCCATTTCTTGATCGCTGTCTCACTTGTAGTTCGCTCGATTGTTTAAGTTTTTCGCTCTTCTTAAGTGAAAAATAATATAATTATATCTTACATCAAGAACTTTCGTTCTTGTTCCTCTTTCACTCTTCTTTCTTTATTTTAACATACTTTATATATGTAAACCATATACATTCATCCACCTTATATCATTCTCATCGTCTGTTTCTTCTCGGAAATCCCCAAATATTCGAATAATCTATCCCATTGTCCTTTCTTATGAAGCATTGCTAATATTAATACTACTGGTAATTGCCATACTGAACTCCAAAACACTTTCTTCGCGTAAATATTTGATAACTCAATACCTTTCAATGTTGGTTGTTGAACACTATTTTTCAATCCTGAATAATTTTCCTTTTGTTGCCTCCAAAATTTATAAGCCCAATATGTCATCCAAGTATTTAAAATTGCTGAATCAAATGGGAAAATCCAATCAGTAACTTCAAAATAACTCAATCCTACACAGATTGGGAACATTAATAATGAATATCTTAATGCAACTCTTGCATTTAATTTAGGATTCTCTGCCGCTGTCATAACATAACCAGCATTTTTATATTGGGTTGCAATATTATGAGAGAGTGAATTAAAATGAGGAAATTGCCAGGCGTATAATAATGCTGCCAAACACCACCCCCCTGGATGAGATAATGAAGTTGAAGCAGCCCATCCCATTAATGGTGGAATAGCTCCAACAATTGCTCCAACCCAAGTATTGAAAATCGATTTTCTTTTCATCGAAGTATAAATCCAAGAATAAAGAACAATATTCATGAATCCTAATGCTGCTACCGTAGGGTTAACTCCAAAATAAAGTAAAGAACATCCTAAAGTTCCAGTTATTGCTGCAAATTTATATGCTTGAATTGGAGTTAACACTCCAGTTACTACCGGTCTCTTACTAGTTCTGGCCATTTGTTTATCAAAATCTGGTTCTCTACCCATATTTATAGCATTGGCAGCTCCTGATGTTAAACTTGTACCAGCTAATAAAAATATAAGTTCTGGAAGTGATGCAGTATGAGGAGAAAGGGCATAAGAACAAATTGAACTCAAAGTAACCAATACAGTTAATCTTGGCTTTGTAAGTTTTATGTATGGTGCAATGAAAGCCAGAAGTTCTTGCTTCAGGGATATACTATTGATAGTTAAATTGGATGCTCCCGTGGAAGTGGCAGAAATTTTTGGTTGTTTTGGAGTGATCTTGAACGGTATATGACTTTTTTCTGGAACTTTTGACGAAGATGTCGAAGTTGTAATTGCTGTGGTTGCAATTCCCGCAGCTGAAGCTGCCCTTTCTTCTTCATCTTGACAATTCAACATCTTAGTAGCTACATTTTGTAGTATAGTATCGGATTCAGATCCATGTGTCGATTTCTTTGTAACCTGAGTAGCCAGAGATATTACATAGCGACGATTTCTTAATGATAGAAATTGATTTGCAATGAAATTCTGGTCAATTTGAAGTCTGTTTTTGGTATTTGTGAAGAAAAAGTTAAAATTAGGGGCATGATTGAGCCTGGGAAGGAAAATCTTGGCTGACATTGGTATATTACTTTGTGCACACCAATAAAAGCTTTCAGTATAAGGAGAGATGAAGAGAGCTTCTCTTGGGGGAAAGTGCAATCAATTTTGAGCTGGAACAATGAAAAATACCAAGGATTGAAGTTTATTATTAGAAATGTAGCAACCAAATTTAAAGGGGCCAAAAATCGTTGAACAAAATAGTCTTCAAACAGCCACGAAATCTTTATTGTACACCAGTTCTTAAGACTTTTCCTTTACTTTGTTTTGGCACAATTGAGATACGAGAATATCAACCAATGGATGTAGCCTTTTCGAAGTTTTATCGCCAGTCTTCCGCTTCGTGTCCTCTAGCTTATGTTGCTAAACTCAAGCTTAATTCGATCGTATATACACAGACCGACAGAAGTGCCACTTACTGTTGTCTATAGTAACAGGTGTATGAGAGTAGAGATCTGGTGTAAAATCTCAAGATGGAAGATTGGAACAAAATTTATGAGATTACACAAAGAGTGGCAGTTTTATCAGGTCAGATAAATTTGGTAAATTCTTAGTCGTCCGTTTGCGCGAGGAGAGAGGGTGAGGCAGAGAGTAGATGTGGTACGTTGGGGCGGACATGAGGTAGGTGAGTCCCATGAGGTGCCAGCAACACACTAAATGCTGGCTCTACAATAAAAGGACTCGATCAAAGGACAAGTGTGAGCCAAGCTAGGACCAGAACGGCAGGCGTGAACAAAGCTAGGCGCCAATATGCTACAACCTGTTCATCAGTTCCTGTGCACTAGCCGCGTGTTCATTAGCGGCCAGTACACTAGGGGCCAGCATATTAGCATAGAAGATGTTTAGGTGTCTAAATTGTATTGCATTACTCTCCATTCCATTATCTGTGTACAGTTTCTCATTGAGCTTCTAATTTGCATCTATTTCTCCATCTTAAAATGGCAATTTTAGTATTATCTAATCCATTGAATAGATAACATCTATCTTCAAAACAGAAGCATTGAATCTGACCACAGATCTTCATCTACCTGATTTGATAATCTTCCTTTCAATAATTAATTCTTGAATCTTGACTCTTCTATTATTCCAATATCATCTCCTATGCCACTCTTTATCTATTCTTTTGGTACTCCTTCGCCTACCTCTTCACTGGAATTACTCGATACAATCCCAGTAGCTTCATCTTTATGAGTAGTTTCATTAGCCTTCTCATAAACTTTCTTATTTTCGATTTTGTTTTCAATTAAATCATGGAATGCAATAATTGCTCTAGCAAGTGCACTCACATAAACCATCATAAGTTCATCGTTAGTTTTAACCGTGAAAGCAGTTGCAAGTGGATTAATTGATTGCGAAGGATCTTCAGCAGGAATTATCGAACTATTATTGGAATCAACAGAAGTTGGAATTTCTTCCTTATTTGCTAAATTTGGTAATAAATTGAAAACATTTTGAAGTTTTCCTAAGATTGTATGATTAATTGGTAATTTTTTGGTGTAAACTTTATCAAGATAATTAGCAATCTCTCTAAGTTTTTGATGTAAACCTAATAAAGATTGATAAGTTTGAGTGACTTTTAATGATAATGTACCGGCCGCTTGATCTCTTATATCTCTTAATAAATGCTCCACTCCAATCTCTTCTGCCTCTTCTGCTTCTATCAGTGAAGGGATGTGAACAAATGTTCTTTCTGCTGATGAACCATCAATTTTAATGTCATCTATTGCAAGATAAGCATCGGTTGGAATACCCACTTCTCTTGGCTGAACATCTACAATAAGAAGTAAAGGATTTGCGGTATATTTCTTGAAAACGTCATTGATTTTAAGATCACTTGGTTTCAATTTCGGTCCTGAATGATACCATCCAAGAAGTCTCTCCTTAGCATTAATTTTCTTAAACATTTCACTCATTGATTCGATATAATTATGGTCCAAGAACCAAACGCCAGGATTTTTTTCATCTTCTTCGAAGGGTATGGCAAATGAATTGGTGACTCTAATAGTATCTGATGAGACGTCACCCAAACAAACTCCAACTACTCTTTTCTTCGTATCTTTAGCAACTCTATTATAGTGGTCAACTACTGATAAAAGTACCAATGGAGACACCGTTACTGATTTTGAAAGATATTTGTTCTGAGTTGAAGGAGATGTCATTGTGGCACTCTTTTATATGTTAAATATGATTGAAGGGTGGCCAGTAGAGAGTGGAAGATAGCACTGGAAGTAAACGTTATAAATCGACAACTTGAGGCACTAGGGATTACTACTGAATGAATTAGACAACTGACAAAAGAAAACAAGACAGATACAGTAGGACACGTGAACTATAGTGGCACAAATTCAATCTGTAGAAGCAATCAATTTATGCTTGTCGAATGTATTGATTGGTATCAATTCTTAATGGATTAATCGTGATTAATTATTGAACTAATGGTTTCGGTGTTGGTGAAGTTGAGCACCGTTTTGCCTTCGTCGTGTGCGGACAAGTTGCGTTTGGTGCGACAAGTTTAAGATTCTAGGAGAGCATAGGTTGAAGAAATGGCGTCTTTCTATATGAAAAGGTTGTATGACCAGAATTACAAGATCAGAAGTGAATATTTGATAGCATTGTAGATCCTGGTAGAGGTATATTGCTAAAAAACTCACAAATTAACTTGCAAATAGCTATAAAACATCTCTATTCTAAGGCAGTTCATTAGAGGAACCAGCTGCAATTCATTAGAGCTCATCTCAGATCAGCGCCGCTGAACAAACCAACACCTTTCGGAGGACTTCAACTTTGCTCTTCCTATTAGTGTCGGACAAGATACTGTACAATATAACACCTGTGTTAGCAACTGTTTTTGCTGTGTAATATACATTTAACTTGAATTATTGACTGACATAGACCATCGTCGTACTAGGAGCTGTTCCCTTACAGTCGCATTATTGAGACAAGAAATTGCAACCTCGAGCTACTCATTCTTAACTGGATACTTATTATTGACTTACTTTCGATTCATTTGTACTCTTGACTTGTTTTAGACTCATCTGTACTCCTGACTTGTTTGACTCGTGACCGTTTCCTGACTGTTTCCTGACTCCTGACCATCTTTAACTTTGTCATTCACTCAACCCACTTGTGTTTCTCATGTTTGGTCAAATTGTTATTGGACCTCCAGGGTCTGGTAAATCCACTTATTGTTATGGAATGCATCAATTCATGTCTGCAATAGGACGTAAACTGTGCATAATTAACTTAGATCCTGCTAATGATCACTTGCCATATCCAGTTGAGCTCGATATAAGAGACTTCATAACCATCGAAGAAATAATGGAAGAACTTAATCTTGGGCCCAATGGTGGACTTATGTATGCTTTAGAAGCACTTGATGAAACTGAAATCGATGAATTTGTACTGAAAGTGAAAAAATTAACTGATGAACAAAATTATTTGATATTCGACTGTCCTGGTCAAGTGGAACTTTTCACTCATCACAATTCTTTATACAAGATTTTCAAAACTCTTGTCAAATCTCAAGATCTTAGATTATGTGTTGTGTCATTAGTTGATTCAATTTACCTTACAAGTCCATCCCAATATATATCGATCCTACTCCTTAGTTTAAGATCGATGCTTCAATTAGATCTACCTCATGTTAATGTAATATCTAAGATTGATATGCTTAAAAATTATGGAGAATTGCCATTCAAGTTGGACTATTACACTGAAGTACAAGATTTAAAATATCTTAACCCTTATCTTGAAAAGGAACTGAATTCAGTACTTGGAAAAAACTATGTAAGATTGACAGAAATGATTGGAGAGTTGGTTGAAGACTTTAATTTAGTATCCTTCGAAGTATTATCCGTTGAAAATAAGCAATCAATGATCAATTTATTGAGTATAATCGACAAAGCCAATGGGTATAGTTTTGGAAGTACTGAAGTTGGAGGTGATACTATTTGGAGTGAAGCCACTAGACAAGGGGGCTTACCGGGATACAAAGATATCGATATACATGAACGTTGGATAGATGATAAGGAAGAATATGACAAGAAGGAAAAATTGGAGGATGATGAATTGAGAGGCGAGATGCAAGGACAGCAAGAGCCGCTAAATGAAGAAGAAGAATGGGAAAGAGCTGTTGAACAATGGGAATCGGAAAGAGGAGGTACCGGAGCTTTACAGAGGTGAAAAATAATCAGATCATCTATGGGCGTTGATGTAAACTTAGTGAAAAACTGTACAAGTATATAGATTGGGACAACTGCATGGATGCAGTAGTAATAGAAGAATTTTAAATAAAGACAACGTAGAATTCGAATTGGAGTCTAGTCGATGTGGATCTGACTGTTTATTTAGAGAAAAATGGTGTATTAGTGTATATCGCACATCATTCCAGAAGTCGTTATATTCAGAATCGATATGATCGTTGGCTCTTTATTTGAATACCTTATCGATGTCTTTTGTCTTGGTCCAACAGTTCTAAATTAGTACCAATACACATCCAAGAGTTTCTCCACGTCATGGTTTCTTCAAAATATTGCATTAATATCACTTTGCTGCTGTAACATCCTTAAATTTTAGTGAACATTAGAATCTCAAGATACATTCTATACAATAGAAGTCCAAGTACATGGCTCGTTAATTACGCGTTTACCAAAGCATTTGCCTCTGTAACATCTTCGTCCCCTTTATATGTCTCCAAAAAGTGAGCTAACACTTCTCTATGTTGAGCTATCTTTTTAGAAACTTCAGGGACCATTCTTTGTGCTTCTTCGAGCACTTGTATCTGCTTTTTAATTTCATATTCATCAGCTTTGTTATCTTTCATCAGTTGAACGTATTTCTCTTGTTCTTTAACTTCTTCGCTATATAAAAATTTTTCTTTGGTGAGTCTTTTCAATGCATTCACTTTTATTTGAAGACTGGATGGTGCCATGGTGATGAATATAAAATTTGCTAGTCAATTGGTAACTCAAATATATATGAACAAACCAGATCAAACTCCAGACCAAGTGAAGAATTGGTGCAGAATTGGAATCTTGAATGAATGTATGCAGGTCTACATTGAAGGATTTGAATTTAGGTAGACTCTGCACGTGCCAGGGTTGCATTGACGAGCTTTTTCTCTCTCATCATTCTCTCTTATTGCAGTCCAATATGTAGCGGGTAGAAATTGGAAAAAAAAAAAGTAAAGGTGAGCCAAAACTAGAAAGAGTGATCTGTTCCTATCGGTTGGAAGACCTTTTATAAATAGAAGTCTGTTTAAATCATGTTTTGGTATGTTCGAGTTACATTTCGAATCCTGGAAATTAAGTTTTCACCTAACAAGCATCCTGTGCGTGAGCCGTTTTAATGTGATGGAGAGGGGCCGCTTGCAAAATGTTTAAAAATCACAGTAGCCAGAGACAAGAGGTCTTAAATAACTTACTTCAAATTCCTAATTCAACGTCCTTGTAACAATATGCTTTTGATAGTGCTTTCTTGCCAACTATTTGTTTTTTACAGAAGCACCGGTTCACCGTGATTTCTCCATCACTATGTCCCTTCTCAATAGATGATGTCCCAAGTTGGCTGCGATAGTTGGCGCGTTGGTCCTCTACTCTCCTGCGAGCCAAAATCAACTACCTGCCGAACTAAAAAATATCAAAAAATGCTTCATGTCATCAAACCTGCACCCAAAAACAGGGCTTGTTGATATTTAACTAAACTGATTTCATCACCGAAGTCATTTGGTAGGCAACTAACTTTTGTTGATAAATATGGATCAAATAGAGTCTCTAGATCCAGAATATGCTACTGGAATACTACGAAGACAAGTAATAGATGCCATATCTGGACTTACAGGCAAGAGGGCGGAGTTGATTACTCAGAAGGAGAAATATCAACAGTTGATTAAATCTATTTCGTATAACAAACGGAATGATCCTGTGATGGTATTACTTGGAGATGGATATTTTGTAGAACATTCTGCCGATGGCGCTCGTGAGTTCTTGAGCCGAAGAATAACAAACGTAGTTGGGTTTATCAGTGACTTAGATGGGCGAATCAAAGAGGCAAACAACACGTTGAAGAAGATCGAAGAATATGCTTCAGCGGAGAATAGTGACAATTTTGAACATGAAGTTGTGAATAAGGTAAATGAGGAAGGATTACCATTTATGGATATTCGTGAGGAACTTGATGAAGACGGCAATGTTATGAGTGTGCACATAAATGATAAGATGGTCAAGAAGGAAGTGCCACTCCAGGTAGATGTTTTGTCTGATCTGAAGGGAGCCAGCGTACCGAAAATAGAGCAAATAAAGGAACCTATAGAGGAGTTGGAAGAAGTCAAGCTTCAGGATCTACAATCAAACGATTCCTCAACTCATGAAGATATCGTTACTGACCCGTCTCCCATTATGGAAATAGTAGAGATCTTAGACGAAGAAGACAACGTTGTCCATGCAAACGTGAAGCCAGTTGAAAAAGATTTATCAGGAAATACTTTAGTTAGGGACCCAGAGAGTGTGTCTGCTCATGTAAGTGGAACCTCCAATGATACCATTAGCGAGGTCAAAGAAGTTTTAGAAGCTGGCATACCACCAGTTCTCGCTGGAAATATTAATGATAATGACAAACATTCAGACAATCAAATCACTGAGTTATTAGAAGATATGGAACTTGTACCAAAATCGGAAACCGAAAAAAACGAGGACAAACTATTGAACAAAATAGATAAGTTAGATATTTCTGCGGACGATAAATTTCGATTAAAGATGATTCTATTGAAAGAATTCAGGAAAATGAATGGTAGTGACAATAGTACTGTCATTGAACATTCAAATAACTCTAGCATTATAGGAGAAGGTGATGATGAACCCTCCACTGAGAGTTTGACAACTGTTCTGGAAGCTAAGCAGCTGTCTCTAGCAATAGATGGAACAGATCTCTTGGAACTAGAACTCCTTGCAGATACTTTTGACGAAGGCGATGTGGCTGCAACCGATTTTGCAGATGATGAGGAATGGGATTTTGAATTTAGTGGAGATGAGAGTGAAGATGATGCTGAAAGTATAGCTGACGACTTTTTATATGGCAGTGAACGAACAGAATTCATTTCTCACAGTGGATTGAATGACAGATTATGGAATGAGATAATGGACTTAAGAAAAAAGAAAATAAAACCGGAAATAGAAGAAACAGATCCTGACAAGAGCTTAGAAGTCTCTGGTCCAGATATGGAACACACTAAGAGCAAGAAATCAGTAAGATTTGCCGAAGAGTTGGACATCTTTGAGATTGAGAACGTGAGCCAGGAACTAAAGAACATAAAGCATGTAAATCAAAACTTCTCAAGATTCAAGCAAGACATATTGATTAGCGGGGGTTCGGTTAATAGTAGCTTCCTTAGCAATGAAATCCAACATGGCAATGATGCTAACGAGAAGGCTGTAAGTGATATTGTGGTTGATAGAAGTATTATCGAAGAAGTTTCGCCAATAGGGATCATTACTGGTCCCACTCTGACTGCTGATATTGATTCCAGCGAGTCAAAGGTCCCCAAAAAATCCAGATTTAAGCTGATGATGCAGAATCAAGAAAACCGTGTTGATATATTGAAAACAGTTGGTGCTGGAGAATCAGAGGGACAGAATCACGGTGGACTCAACAAGTCTCCACGCACGGCAATAGATAGATCTGTTGTTGGTGATATAGTGGAAACACAAGCCGAACCGTTTACTGAAGTGCCAAAGATGGGTATTGTCACTGGAAAGAAGTCGAGATTCAAATCGCAGAGGGAATCGAGGAACAAGCCAGATCATTCAACTGTTATCACATTGCCCAAACAGCCTATAGTTGAAGGTGAGATCTTAGATAGAAAGAGCATAATTGCCCAAAGTATTGCCGAAAATGAGGATCGTGACCTACAATCTGTGTTGTCTAAGGAACCTTTAGAAGTCCATGGAACTATGGTGGACTATCAAGCCATGCAAGATGATATGGAGACCATGGCCAAAGCATATGTTCTTGGGATGTATGACGATGATATTGAAACTGAAGGGCCGGTGGTGGATAAGCTTGAGGATTTTGAGAAGATAAATGAGATAGTAGAGCAAAGAGCAGCTACAAAGAGCCAAAACAGCATTGGCGATTCTAATAACGAAACCCAAGAACCAGAGGAACCAGAGGAACAAGAAGAAGAAAAAGATGATGAAGACGGTCCCGTTGTGCTGGATATTGTGGAACATGAGGTAGTAAACTCGATCACCGAAGATGTTGGTGATAGTGTGCTTGCGGATGAAGTAGTGACAAACTACCATCGTCTACGTCGTCAAATGATGCAATCACGTAAGGAAGGGTACCGTAAGACAGATGCTGAACTAGAGATTGAACCAATTGATGAAGATGGTAATCCTATCAAAGTGAGTCGGTTCAAGGCTGCAATGTTAAACCAACCATAATTCAGCACATGATTATTACACGAGCTAGCATAATAATGGAAGATGAGAAGACTTAATAGTCTCTGGAAGTGCTGAAATTTAAACCATTCATTGGCTATTCTAATTGAAAGTTCTCCATGCATAGGGAAGACCCTGGCCAGGTGCGACATATCTTTGGTACTTTCAAGTTTGTGCTTCCTATTTGGATTGGCAACTACAACTTGGTTAAGTAGTATATATAGACGTTTTTAATGAGTAAAATCAAATACATAGGCAAGCAGTTATGGTTTTTGTCATTGTATGTACCTGCATATACGTCGTGATGATGGCAGATTCCGCACGAGTCCGAGTTTAAACTCCGAGATTATCTTACGATTCCGGAGTCAGAGTTCTCGGAGTTGGAAGCACCACCTATTCGGAGCAATGGCAATTGTGGGGTCGCGGGAGAGTTCTCACGATATGCAGAGCAGAAGCTAGATCGATGGAGAATAACGGTAGTAGAGTTTCGTTAGAAAATCCATTAAGCTGGAGTAACTGAATGAAATAAACGGTTTTACTCTCTTTGCATCGTCGAATGAAAGGTTAAACTGTTCGAAACTCCGGTTTCTATCACAATGAAATTAAAGTCAAATTTATCAAGTATTGGAGATCGATTTAACATTCTGATGGTAGGTTAGTTACGGATAAAAGTAAAGACAAGGTAGCTACGATAATGAAATGTTTCCTCCCGGCGGTGGCCCCCTGGCCAGATTCTTTAAATTCGAGCGGGCCGGATTCAAAACAGATGTTTCTTTCGTGAATCCTGCATATAACCGCGGAATTTTTCCTCCGCTACATAGTTGAAGAATAAAGTCTAAAGAAGATCGACGAGAATTTGTGAAATTACTCATCCAATTAAAATATATGTATTCCATGAATTTTGTTAAGATAGGAGATGATCGGTTTGAGCCTTGAAATAACAAAAGTTACGGACTACAAGTGACTTTCCATTGTTGCCGATCTCAGAAATTTTTCAGAAATTTTATTTTCTCACTACAAAACCTTGGGCTAATCCGCGGCGTTTAGGAACTGCCCAATCATCAGTTGAGAATATTCGCCAACGACCAATCGGAGCTTTGTTCCAAATCTGGGGTGGACATTCTAATACAAGGTTCGCTACCAACAAGAACTTGATGGACACACGAATCTTACCTGTAAGAATGAAAGTGCGTTGATAAAAGCTGGGGTTCAACCACTCAGTATAAAAACCAGCGCGATTCCGGGACCCCCGCAATTTGTTTTGTTAAGTTAGTAATTGTTTGGCAATGTAAGTATTAACATGTTGTTATATAGTTGAGCGACTGAAAAGTATTTAAAGAATCGCTGCATGAGAACAAGTGACACAAGATTGATAGGAAAAGGCTGAATATTTAAATATTCGCTTAGGTATCATAAGAGAGGGGCATGTGTGAGTAAGGATAGAGGGGAAAATTTTTCAAAAGGAGGAGAGTGAAGGTTTTTTTTTTTTTTTGAGTGTGAAATTTACAGAGCACTAGTTAGAAACTTTTTGGGAGGAGGGGGAAATGAGATTGATGGAAATTTTCACCTAAACATTTGGATTGCGTAAACACTGATTCAATAATTGTTGTTTAGTATAAACTATTGGCAGCAGTTTTTCGTATTGAGTTCAAGTCTTTAACGTTAGAAGCCAACTCTACAGTTTCACTAGATTGCATATTTGAAATAATTGAGGGAAGCATGGAAATTGCGGCTTCTAATGTGTGAGTATTGTGACCTATGAATCTTAATTTTATGGTGAGAATACGGTAATCTATCGGTAAGCTATTGGTATTCTAGAGGTAATGTCGCGGTTGTTCAACGGTAATTCAACGGTAAATTTCTCTGCGAACTAGAGACGAGCTATCAACAACTCGTGAAAGTTGGTGGTTCAAAACCAACAAATTGTTCTACCCAGCGCAGTGCTGCCCAATAAGAGAAATCCATTGAGAGTTGAATTTTTCCCATTTTCCCAATGTCAATTCCTCCTCCCGCCCCCGCTCCTCCATAATGAAAAGTATCATTTAGCGTCGAAATTTGACTTTCTTACCAGCAACTGCGCTAAATTGACTTCCTTTTCTGCCTCCTTGTCCTCCACCCCTCCTTTTTCACCAATTTTTCAATTACCCAAAAATTCACTGATGGAGTTGCCAACACATGGTTTTTTGTGATTGCGCAACATCAATGGCGTAAACGATGAGGGATCTACTTGAACAACAAAGGCTGACTGGTTCCAGCTTAGCCTTTTTTTTTTAGTTCATTCTTTTCTTCTTCACTATTTTCTCAGTGTTCAATTGATTCTTATCTCATTCTGGAATAACTTGTGATTCCTGTTACATTGAGATTATCGTTCTTGCAGTTATAAAGTGCTTTCTCAAATCTTGCCACTCTCTATTCCTGTTCTTGTCTAGTTGATCTTTTTCTTTGGCTTTTTCGCTTATCTTTTTTTTTTTTTTTGGCAGTACACCCACACTACAGTCGTTTAGATTGCAATCGCGTTATCTCTTCTCAATTGTCAGATCAAGTGATTTTGTTTAGTTCCACTCAAATTTACTAACATCATTAGATAGCAAAAAAATTAGTTTCAATTTCACAATGTCTTCTATCCTTAAACAAAGAGTTAGATATGCTCCATATCTTAAGAAACTTCGTACTCCAGAAGAATGTATAGAACTTTTCAAACCAGGTCAATATCTTGGTTGGTCAGGTTTCACTGGTGTAGGTGCACCAAAGGTTATTCCAACTGTTTTAGCAGATCATGTTGAAAAAAATAAACTTCAAGGAGAATTTGCATTCAACTTATTTGTTGGTGCTTCTGCAGGTCCAGAAGAAAGTAGATGGGCTGATAATTCAATGATTTTAAAAAGATCTCCTCATCAAGTTGGTAAACCAATTGCAAAAGCTATTAATGATGGTAGAACCAAGTTTTTCGATAAACATTTATCTATGTTTCCTCAAGATTTAACTTATGGTTATTATACTAGAGAAAAGGAAAATGATTTATTAGATTATACTATCATTGAAGCCACTGCTATTACTGAAGATGGTTCAATTATTCCTGGTCCAGCAGTTGGAGCTTCTCCAGAAATGGTTTCTGTCTCTGATAAGATTATTATTGAAATTAATACCAAGACTCCATCATTTGAAGGTGTCCATGATATTGATATGCCAATTAATCCTCCTCATAGACAACCTTATCCATACACTTCATGTGATCAAAAAAATGGTTTAACTTCTATTCCAGTTGATCCATCAAAAGTCATTGCAATTGTTGAATCTCATGAACATGATAAAGTTCCTCCAAATACTCCTTCTGATAAAATGTCTCAACAGATTGCTGGTCATTTAATTGAATTCTTAGAACATGAAGTTGCCCTTGGTAGAATGCCTGCTAATTTACATCCTTTACAATCAGGTATTGGTAATATTGCTAATGCTGTTGTTGAAGGATTAGCTCATTCTAATTTCAAGAATTTAAATGTTTGGACTGAAGTATTACAAGATTCTTTCTTAGATTTCTTTGAATCTGGTTCTTTAGATTATGCTACTGCTACTTCTATTAGATTAACTGAAGAAGGTTTCAAGAAATTTTATGATAATTGGGATGATTATACCAAGAAATTATGTTTAAGATCTCAAGTTGTTTCCAATTCTCCAGAAATCATTAGAAGATTAGGTGTTATTGCTATGAATACTCCTGTTGAAGTTGATATTTATGCTCATGCCAATTCAACTAACGTTATGGGTTCAAGAATGTTGAACGGTTTAGGTGGTTCAGCTGATTTCTTAAGAAATGCTAAACTTTCTGTCATGCATACTCCTTCAGCAAGACCTTCAAAGACTGATCCAACTGGTCTTTCATGTATTGTTCCATTTGCATCTCATGTTGATCAAACTGAACATGATTTAGATGTTGTTGTTACTGAACAAGGTTTAGCTGATTTAAGAGGTTTATCTCCAAAGGAAAGAGCCAAGGTTATCATTGATAAGTGTGCTCATCCAGATTACAAGGATCAATTAACTGAATACTTTGACAGATCTGTTTTCTACGCAACCAAGGCCAAATGTTTACATGAACCACACATCTTACGTGATGCTTTCAAGATGCACTTGAACTACCAAGACAATGGTACCATGAAATTACAATCTTGGGATCAAAAATTCTAAGAATCTTGTTGGTGAAAGAAGGAAGTAAAGTAAATAGGGACTCTTAAGCAGGTAAATGTCAGAGATTACTTCTTAATGTTCATAAATCTGTTACATAGAACGTGTATGCAAGAAAAAAACGAGAGAATCGAAAAAAAAAAAAAATTTGTTGATGTAATGCATAGCTGTAATCGTATTATATTCGAATTTTTGCCTATTTCATCGTTACCTATCATTGCTATTGAAGTGATAATAGAAATGATTGTAGTCCTAGTCTGCTCTTAGATCCATCTGGCTCGCCTCTTGTTACCAAAATTACACCTTCATGTTGGATCACGTGAGGTGGATTTTTCTAGAATTTCGATGACAATCTCAAAATCAAAAAGATCTTCAAGTCGTAATGTTTCTTGTCCCTCTTCTTCTTCTACTTCTTCTTTCTCTTTTTTAGATCACGTTTTCTTTCTAAGAACAAGTCACTTGTACATATAGGCTGTCAATAGAATTATTTATACACATACCTGATCATGATTGTTGTAAATCAAGTGCAGACACTTAAGGGAGTGCTGAGATCATGTGTGAGAAGACTCTGTCTTTCATCTGTCCGCAAACCATTGCTTCGTACGAATATTCCCATATATATTGCTTCTAAGAGAAGTTTCCACGGTTCTATCTCTTCTCATATTGATTTTGATCCGTACGAAACATTGGGAGTTGACAAAGGAGCTGATGCTAAGGATATTAAGAAAGCGTATTATCAATTAGTGAAGAAGTTTCATCCAGATGTTAATAAAGAGAAAGATGCAGAAAAGAGATTCCATAAGATCCAAGAATCGTATGAGTTATTGAATGATAAAGAAAAGAGAGCCCAATATGATCAATTTGGAGCCAGTGCTTTTGATGCAAATGGTAATGCAAATCCATTTGCTGGCGGTGGCAATCCATTTGGTGGTGGTGCTTATGGAGGACAAGGAGGTAATCCATTTGGAAATATGGGATTTGATTTTGAAGATATATTTAAACAAGCGTTCAGTGGAGGAGGTGGTGGCAGAGGTTCAAATTCAGGAGGTCAATATGTTACTGAACATGTAGGAGACAATATTGAAGTATTAAAGACAATTTCATTTAAAGAAGCAATTTTCGGTACTAAGGTGCAAATTAACTATAAAGCAGTTGATTCATGTGGGTCTTGTCATGGAACGGGATTGAAAAAGGGTAAAAAGAAGTCGACATGTCTACAATGTCATGGTAGTGGACAAACTACTCATGTTATGGGAGGATTCCATATGGCATCTACTTGTAATTCTTGTCAAGGTACAGGAGTTACCATTCCTAAAGGTGATTCATGTAATACTTGTAATGGACACGGAGTTCAAGAAGTTCCAAAGTCATCTAAAGTTGATTTACCATGTGGAATTGTTGATGGTTCAAGACTTCGTATTCCTGGTGCAGGAGATGCTCCATTTGTTACCAAAGATACTTATAATCAAGTAAGAAATGGAGATTTAATTGTCAGAGTTCATGTTTCAAGCGATCCAGTATTTTCTAGATCAAATAATAATATTGTTGTGCAAAAGGAAATCAAAATGACTACAGCAGCACTTGGAGGAGAAATAGTAGTTCCAACAATTGACGGGGAAAACATCAAATTAAAGATTCGTCCAGGAGTTCAAAACGGTAGAAAGTTGACCATTCCTGATAAGGGGGTACCAATTAATAGAAATATTAATAATAGAGGAGATATGGAAGTTGTTCTTGGAGTAAAGACACTTATTCCAGAAACTCCAGTCCAAACTGCATTACTTGAAGCATTAGCAGATGCATTTAATGATAAAGAAGCTAAGAGAAATGATGAAAATTGGAAATTGGATGTGGATGATGAGAAAATTGACAAGACTATTGATGAAAATGATTTAGGACATCCTTCAAGACTCAACAGGATTGGGAAGTTTTTAAATAATTTTTTCAATTCTAAAGTGGATAGCAACAAGAAGTAATAATCCTTTAATAGATTGTATATAGCATAAGATTTTTGTATGGGAATGATTTATTGTACATAAGGGGAACGAAGAGATTGAAGGAAAGAGAGTTGGTGTAAAAAGGTTTAGTAAGAGATAAGCCGGCACAGTTGTAGAAAGATGAGAGGGCAATGCCAAGTAGATGTTAAGGGGAGTGGAGAGAGACAGGAGAAATCAGAGAAAGAAAGTGGAAGGAGAGAAAGAAAGTGGAAGGAGAGAAAGTAGGTGGAACCAGAGAAAGTACAGTGGAAGGAGAGAAAGTACAGTGATTCGTGCACCCTCTCGCAGAAGAAAAGTCGCCAAATTTACAGACGTGAACCGTCGCAACCGCCCCCAACGGCATCAAACTGCACCAGCGGGTTTTGGTGGGAGGGACGAGTTTATGCACAAAATCTCAGGAGATTAAGCAGAGAGACTGCAGAATACTGCGAAATAACTCAAGTAACAGTGGGTAGCATAGACTTCAACAATAGAATGAATTAAGCTTTTGTGCTGGTACTGTTGGATACAAGCCAGTAATTCTATGCTCTGATTGCTCCTGATCACAGCAAAGTAATTGTTCTATGAATAAAAAATAATTCTCTTGAACCAGTTGTTCAATACCGTCCAGCCACTTTAGGCAATCACACGAACAAAAGAAGAACATTTTCGGCTGGTATCAGACATCACGGGACAAGATGGTTCCCGATTTCATTTTCCTTCAGTCCCCTGATACACGACAACGCCAAACACGATTCTGTAAATAAATAATCGAAGCTGCGGTTCATTTCTAAATAATTATTCGAATCAATAAATATTGATCCTTTCATTCCTTCGTTTCCAGGGCATTCTGTCTGTTTTTGTTCATCAGTTCAATATTTTGGCTGGGCATATTTGTTCTTTCCCTTTTCTTTGTTTGCTTTTAAATACATTCGTTTACCCACTTTGATTATTATCTTGATTAACCACTTGCTTTGTTTCAGATTATTGTTGCAGAATTAGGGTCTTTTTTTTTCTGGAGTGGTGCTCTGAATTGGACTGTAAATTTCTAAAAACTGAACTGTTAGGATTAAACATAGTAGAACGGAAGACAGAGTGAGTCAGTTCATATTGACAGCAAACACTTACTGAATATATTTGAACCAATAAAAGAGGACATTATTTCTTTGGGCCATCTATCTTAAATTTACCTACCTTCTTTTTAGTTTAACTAAATGTCACTCGCTTATAAAATGGGTCCAGCTTTGCCCTTAGTTCTTGAAGAGAGCCCAATGGAGTCAGCAACCGTCCTAAATGTATCGGAAAATGGTCTAAGGTTCGATTCTGACGCTTTTGAAGACATCATTTTGTCTTCTAATACTAATCAAAGGAAACCTATACGATCCAAAAATGGCTCATTCGTAACCTCAAAATCGGTTGGAAACACTGCGCTACACAGCTCAAAGGATAATGTTTTGATTTCAAAAAGTGTCATGTCTCGTAATCCATCCCCTTTGAAAAATCAAGTGCCTACCAGATCTTCATCTATTAGCAGCAATAACTCCAATAAATCTAATAAATCGGCAACTTCACAAGATTCTTCATTCATCGTTTGCGTAAGCAAGACTCCACTGAACCTTACTCCATCGCAAAGATTGAAATTCCGAAAGAATCAATTAAATGAATCGATATCGAAGTTTAAGACAAATAATAGCAGTTTTTCTGTCACTAATGGGTCTGGTCCACAAGGCTATAATCAGTATCAAAATAATGATGATGATGATGATGATGATGATGGTGAAGTAGACATCGATGATGATATCTGCATGTTCAACGTACCACTTTCTCAACCGTTGACATCGATCACTCAACGAGAAAAATTCATCTTCTCCAATAACGAAAGAAAATTATCACTTACAACTGATTCCACTAGAGCTTCATCTATTTTAAGTCATACAAGTTTTACTGATACAAATTCTTTTACCAGTTATGAAGCAGACGATTCAACTCTTTCTCTTGCAAGTGTATATAAAGATCTCAACAGAAGTATAGATGATCTCAATTTATCACAAGATGCTAAAGAATTAACTTTATTGTTTAATCAGAATGATTTTGTTCAAATTAATGAAGAAACTAGACAGAGAAGAAGTCTTCTTTCTAATTTTAAGAAGATAAATTCCTCCAATTCGTCCCTACAAGAAAGATCTGCTCAACTGGCGATGAATTCCTTGAAAAGTTTCTCAACATCCACATTGTTAACTGATGTAGAGACAAAGGGGCCACCTATAGGATTGAAAGCATCTTCAACTTTGACATTGGCTAAAGTTATGTCGTCTCCCGGCCCAGTATCTGATCATGGATTTGGTCATGGAAGAACATCTGATCCCGCTTCAAGTAGATTGACAACTTCATCGTCTTCGATTGCAACATTCACACCTTCAGTCTCCAGTTCCAACCTTGCTAAGCAGAAATCAACATCTTTTCTGGGTCGTTTTAATCCTCATTCACATCCTAGCTCTGGAACTTCTTTTTCATCTGCAGAAGCGTCAACATCTTCCTTAGGTAAGAAAAGTCTTGACCCATCATCTACATCTGTTGGTGTAGTAACGGGGACAGAGTCTGCTTTTGGTAATAGCACAAGATCTAACACTGAAATAGCAATTAAGGCTGGCGATTACTCTAAGCATGCGAGGTCTGCACCTCCTTCCATCCCTCCTCCTGTTCTTCCAGATTCTCCATCCACTTCAAAATATTACTCATTTACTAGGCCGACATGGTTACCTCCAAAATCTTCTTCAGACAAGATGAAACATCAAAAGGAATCGGAATTACTTATTCAACATGCTCTTGCAAAAGAGCAAGCTCAAACAAATGATAGACTACATAAACTTGAAAAGCTCAAGAAGTTGAAGAAGAAGGACGTTAAGGTATGGGAGAATGATATTTTACCAGATGGAGCGGCAATTCTGGAGAAGGATTATACGGAGAAGATTAAGACCAAGCAGGTCAAAGAAATGTACTGGAGAGGAATCCCCAGTTCAATTAGATCAAGAGTTTGGTTTAAACAAATTGGCAATGCGTTGCAACTCAATGAATCCACATGTACATATTATTTCAATAAAGTTGACAAGTTTTTAGAGAAAATCAAAGAATTTGAAGTTCTTTCGAGCCAGTCTCAAGCAAATACTAATCCTGAGAAACTTGAAACATTCATAAAGGAAACCCCAAATATTTTAGAGATGAAGGCATATTACGATAGACTTTGCAATGATTTATTAGATACATTTCCAGATATTGTCACCTTTCAAAATTTCACAACCATTCAAAAGTTGATTAGAATAACTACAAGTTTTGTATTCTTTTTCAATGAAACAAATTTAGGAATTGAAATCAACGAAGTCAAATTTGATCATTTGAACTTGAACTACTATTTTGCAGGACTAAACAATTTGGCTAGTGTCTTGTATTATCATTACAAAGGGCCATATAGGACCTTTATTTCATTATGTAACTTATTTCAAAGAAGAACCCTTAATTTATTATTAGCCTTAAAGGCAAACTCGGGCTATAAATCTACAGAAGATAAACGAAAACAGGAAGGGAGTATTAGCATCAGTCAAAGGACTTCAATCATTAATTGTCTTAACGATAACTTCATTTCTGCTTTCGAAAAAGAATTCAAACAAAAATTCAATAGATTGGCACTTCATTTTTCGGTTATAGGCTTAAGGCCAGTTGACTATCTACCAAATCTCTTACTTTGTATTTTCAGCAATTTATTAGAATTTCAATTGAGTTGTCATTTATTTGATATCTATGTTTTCGAGGGAGATAGATTCTTAATGTCTGCATTATGTGGACTTTTTAGTAAGATTTCCTATAAGCTTTTTGGAACTAAGGTGGAGAATATGGTTATATTAGGAGAAAATTATAGTCAAGTTATGAATCACAATGAAAATACTCCTGTGAAACACGATTCTTATAAGTATCTAAATGTTGGTTTAGATTATGAATTTATTGAAAAAATCAAAGGCTTCCATAGTAGTATACCTATTTAATATTATGAACCATAATTAGAAAATTGTAGGAACTGAACGAGAATATTGAGCTGGGTGTTTTATTGGGGTGGGTGAGTATTCAACAGAGTTGTAGCTCTGAATTTGAAGATCAAGCTGAAACTTCTCTGGAGTTTAGAGGTCCACTTCCAAGTCAAAACAGGGAATAATAAACTGCGATTCAGTAGTGATTTGGTAGTACCGTTGTATCTCCTAAGGCTCGCTGGAATTTGGACCACTACCCGTGAAACCCATGCATTTGTATTACGTCCCAACAATAATAAAGACATAAGTGTATACATACATATATATATATAGATATGTATCTCTTTATAAATCATTGCTTGGCCCCGTTAAGAACATCTAATAACTTTTTACCGTCCTCTGGTGTCTTTACTTTCAAGATAAATGTTTCAATAGTCTTATCAGCATTCACAGTTGGAACACGAACCATAGACCCATTACCTATGGTATCATATTGTACATCCTTGTTAACTAATGTATTAAGTAACACTCTGAATCCTCCATCTGCTCTGATTAATACCCTTGTCTTGTTAGTATTTTTGTCTTTCAATACCTTCAAATCACCTAACCCTTTATTTATGTATGGTTGTTCTGTATTGGAGGAGTCAAATAACATTAATTTCGACCGCTTGGTGTATAGCACTTCTTCATTTTCTTCACCAGTTTCAGCATTCTCTATTTTTTCTCCAGTCATTTGTGCCACTGGTTTGAAATTAACATCAGGTTCTCTTTCGTCTGGTGTATCATCAGACGCCTTTGAAGGAGCAGATGATACATTGGGTGGTTGACTACCTGTCGATGGTGCACCGAAGGAAAAGGCATTAGAAGATGCGGATGAAAACGCAAATGCTGGTTTCGAATCGGTCTTGCTTTCATTTGATTCAGCAGCAGTGGTACCAAAACTAGTAACTGGCTTAGAAGTGATGGAGGTGCTTAGACCAAACGCCGAGCCAGAGCCATTGCCATTGGACGGAGTACCGAAATTAAAGCTTGGTTGAGGTTTTCCAGAATTTGCAGAAGATCCAAATGCAAACGCAGAGCTCTGTCCACCATTCGAGGAAGATCCAAAATTTAATGTCAGTGTAGGTTGGTTCCCTACGGTAGTAGAACCAAATTTAAATGCTGGTGCAGGAGCTGCTTCTTTAGTTTCTTCTTTATTAGCAGATGGCGTAGAACCAAAACTGAATCCAGGTACAGTAGATGACACTTTCGATTCAAGCTTACTTCCGGTGCTTGTTGATCCAAAACTAAATGCTGGTACATTAGAGGGCCCTTTAGACCCCAGCTGAACGGTTTCAGTGTTGGTGGACCCAAAATTAAATACTGGCGCCGGTTTTGAATCATCAGATTTTGCCACTGATCCAAAATTGAACGAAGGTGCTGGATTTTTATCATCGGGTTTGGTATTGGATCCGAAGCTGAATGATGGAGCAGGTTTGCTATCTTCAGTTTTGGCAGTAAATCCAGAATTAAAGGACGACACTGGTGTTTTAGCTTCTGATGATACAGAATTGGAAGATTTGGTTTTTCCGAACTTGAAGACTTCCAGAGGTTTCAGGGTTTCGCTCGAATTGGTAGTAGTGCTGCCGAAATTAAACGATGGAGCTTGCTTATTATCGGTGGAGGCTCCAAAATTAAAGGAAGGTTTTGGTTCTTCCTTCTTGTCACTAGAACCAAACAAGTTTGTCTTAGGTTGAGTTGCTGTGGTCGATGAACCAAAACCAAAACCACTACCAAGGGTTACATCATTTTTATTTTCATCTTTCTTTTCAAGCTTGAACACACTATCTTTAATTGGCTTGCTAAATGTGAATGTAGGACCTTTAATTTCGATTTCAGATTCTGAATCTGAATCCGAGTCTATTTTTTTCTTTTCTGGTTTTGGACCGAATGAGAATGGAGAGTTCTTCTTAGTTGGGACAGTAGCAAGAGTGAATTTTGGACCTTCTATCTTGATATCATCTTCATCAGATGATTCTGAACTAGATTCATCAACTTTTATTGGAGATTTCTTATCCTTCAGGTCCTCGGTTTTAGTTACTGATACTGGTATCTTTTCTGATGGTGTCTTGTTGTCAGCAATTCCATTTCCAACCTGATTTGCTTGAATTTTTTTATAGTATTCGATATATTTTAGAGCCAAAACAGAGAAATCTGCAATGGTATTACTCTGGTTGGCTTGTGTGATTGATTGAACAAATTTTTCATTCAATGCTTTAATTTTTTCATTGACATCAACCACTGAAGGAGTCTTGGTGGCAGTCAAATTGGAGTTATTGTTGGATTTCGTTCCAAATCCATTGCCATTAGTGGAACCGAATCCACCAAAAGCATTAGAAGAACCAACGGATCTACCCCCTGCACCCGCTCGGGACTTTGGCTGAATGATGACCCTCTTTGCCAATACTTCTTTCGAAGCAATATGAGGACCATCTATGGTCTCTTCACCACTGCTCAGATAATCCCTTTCATAAGGTTCTCTGGTTATTTGACCCTTTGCTTGTCTCTTTGACATTTTCCTGTGCCGCTTAGGTTGCTTGATTCTTGATCAGTTATGTGTAACTAAATACAAAGATCTATCAGTAAACGATAGATCGAAAATTATCTCGATCTTTACTTGAATGTTTCAAGGATGGTACAGCTCTAATACTCTTGTTGTATCTGGTTGTAATTGTAGTTGTGGATTTGGTTTTAACTGTTGAGAATTGATCCGGCATGCAAGCCGCTTGAACTTCGTGGATGAGTGGGTGCGGTAGAGAGAAGCGATCGTCGCTTCTCTTGAGTTGAGAGTCTCGTGATAAAGACCCCGTTTTAAGGGCTGTAGCCCGGTAGTCACAGATAACGTGATCATATTTTAGGTCTTTTGTGTAACCAATGCGAAAAAGTTTCCTTTCCCACAATGGGCACCTCTCACGCTCACACTCTCTGATTATCTTTTCATTTGATACAAATTATTGAAAAAGATTTAGTTTACTTTTTGGTGTATAAGAATCGACAGACAAGTAAGTACCGATAGCAACATGATAGTGATGTAGAGAAGTGAAAGGGTACCCGAATTGGAACATTGGAAATGGATACTGATGAACGAACTAAACCGGTCTCAATATAAAGTTGGACGTTAAGTTGAGATGGATGTTCAAAGACATTGAAGCTATTGAAGACAGACTGCAATTTTCAGAGAAATGAAATGATCGTTGTAGAATATTTATTTATTTTGGATTAGTGGAGATTGTCTTTTTTGGTTAGGAATATATTTTCAATGGAACGAAGGATTGACCAAATAAACTTGACTCGTTCATCATATGGATGAACTTTTCAGATGCAGTGCTCTATATGGAGTAGATCGTCTGTATACAAAATTGAAATTTTATGGTACCTGTGGTCCTTTTATTAAGAAAATAGCAAATTCCAAACCCTAACTTATTCACTTTCTTCAAATGATTTTCTTTTCATCAAAAAAAAATTTAGTTACTAACAAAATTCTAGTATGGCTCCAAAGATTCAGCAAACCAAAGCTGCTAAAGCTGCTGCCGCTTTAGCTGGTGGTAAGAAAGGTAAAAAGAAGTGGAATAAGGGTAAGGTTAAGGATAAGGCCCAACATATCGTTATCTTGGACCAAGAAAAATACGACAGAATCATGAAGGAAGTGCCAACTTTCAAGTATGTTTCTGTTTCTGTCTTAGTTGATAGACTTAAGATTGGTGGATCCATTGCCAGAGTTGCTTTAAAACAATTAGCAAGAGAAGGTGTCATCACCCCAGTCTTAAAGCATTCTAAGCAAGCCATTTACACTCGTGCCGAATAAATTTTAAGCTAAGATTAATTTTAAATAAGTTTAGTTTATTATTCAAACAAATGTATATTTTATAACGTCCAACTGGGGGTAGTTTGTAGAGAGATGGCGGGATGCGAAGCAATAGGCGGAGATTGTTCTTTCTTTTTCAGTTTGGTGAGAACTGCAGTGGCAGCAATTTCGGTTGTGCGACAAGTACCAGCAGCAACCAAGAGCTAAGAACAGCAATCAACCTCTAACAATTTACCCATAAACCAACTTGATATTACCATATTAATAGCAGAATAATAATAAATGCTCAGAAAACGAACGACCAGCTCTCGACGCGAACTCTTCACTTATTGTGGTGGATTAATTAACTAGTGTATCTGATCTTGTAGTAGTACTTTGAGTCCACTCGGTAAAAGGTTCTAGCGAACAGTCTCACCATCTCCCCCGCTGCCCCTACCTTACTTACCCTAAAAATCATTCCTTCTTGGACTTGCGCGCCAAGTAAAATTCTGAGAAGATCGCACTTGAGTTCCAGCTCTGAGCGCGAGATATTGATCTCAAATATCAAATATCAACACCAAACGATACGCAACCGGACTATACAAAAGCGATCGATGGATCCCAATATATCGGCAAAGGTGTAGGAAGATTGTTGTATTAAGTTTCGCTATATAATTTCTTTTTTTTTTACGTGATGTCGCCCGTTATGTCCTCATGTTCTCGCAGCTTACCAATACATCGAAGCTTTCGAAGGTGTTTCTTCAACATACCTTCGCCATTCCTGAATGGTGATGCTATCCAGCTGCATCGAATTAAAAAGCGATTAAATTTTGATCCAGCTTTAATGTTTGATATTGTTTCAAACGTTAAAGATTATCAACAATTTGTTCCATTTGTAAAAGACTCGTTTGTTAACATATTGGACCCCAATGGTTTGCCAACTGAAGCAGGTTTTAGAGTAGGATGGCAGCAATTTGATGAAAAGTTCATTTGCAAGATAGCTTGCGAGAAGAACTTAAAAGTTGTAGCAGAGTCATTAACTGCACTGTTATTTAATTCGTTAGAAACAGAGTGGAATTTCAAGGAAATCAAAGATCCATTTTCCAATCATCCTGGATGTGAATTGGAACTTATATTGAATTATTCTTTTAAGAATCCTCTTTACAACTCGGTGAGTTCTTTGTTTTCTCAACAGGTTACAGATTTAATGATAATAGCTTTTGAAAAACGAGCTAGAGAACTCAAAATGCGTAAGCAACTAAAGGATAGACTGAAAATATAGAGAATTGGAGTTCAAGAGTTGGTACTGCAATGAAGTTGTGTTGAAAGGTGAATGGCTTTATATAGCAGGACATAGAGGTATTTATTATATGAATGATTGACGATACAAGAGATCCTTGACAAAGAAGGATTTCAAGCGACTGTAGATCATTCTCTCTCTCTCTCTCTCTCTCTCTCTCTCTCTACCTTACTTCCTACTTCTCTACTCTTCTCAACCATATAAAACTGTCTTTAATCTTTAAACGACCAGTAGCTATGCACCTATATATATAATGCTAAATGTCCATTCTCCATATTCAGATGTATTTAGGTATCAAACCATGCGAACCAACTGTATACTCTTTAACATAATGAGAAGGAGTTCTTGGAAGTGCCCAATCGGAAATGTATGGAACATCCTTTGCGGAAAAACTCTTCTTCCTAAATCCTGAATTACCACTTAAAGTATAATTAGAACTCGAAAACGATGAAGCAAGGCTAACTAATGAAGTACTACTACTTCCATTAGAAGGACCTCCATATTTCATCACTCTTAAATATGATAAACATAATGGAGAAAGGGTGGTTGGTTTAACCAACACTTTGCCAATCCATAAATCCTCTGCTTTCAATGGTTTGATACATCTTAAACAGTTCCGATAGAATTTTGCTTCTTTGTCACCCAATTGATCATTCACTTCGGAAGAATCCCACTTGACTTCATCGGATAACACTCTTGAATTATCAGGACTGGAGAATTGCTGGCGAATTTCTGGATCATATTCATCGTCATCATAATCATCATCATCATCAACTACATCGACTCCTTCATCATCTGCACCATCTATATCAACCAGATTATGGACTCTGGATCTATCGAGTCTTAAACTCAAGCCTTCATCCTCGTCTTCATCTATATCCAGTGGTACCAATAAGCTATCGTGGTCAATGCTTGGAGCATTTAATGGAGAAATAGTAAGATTGTTACTGACTTGTCTAGATCCTGAGATAAAACTAGTGGATGAAAATGAACTAGACGAGCGTAAACGTCTTTCGCTTGAATTTCTTAGTAAATGTTCACCTTTAACACTGTTAATCAAAACAGAAGATGAACCCGAAGGAGATGAAGGTAATGTAGTTGTAGATTCTGGTTCCGGAGTGGACTCAGCTGCCAAAAATGTCGAAGAAGATCCCAATCCTGTATCAGACTCAACGGTTGTACCAGACAACGAGAGCTTTGACTTGATCTTAAATAAGCGACCTTTTATTGATTTGGGACCACAGGAAAGTACCGCATCAGAAACTGCTCTTCTTCTTCCAGATGGGAAAACTTCTCTTTGATTTCCAGAATCATTATTATTATCATTTGCTACGGTATTTCTTCTTCTGTTTCTTCTTCTTCTAGGGACAGTTCTATAACGAGGAATTTCCCTTGACATGATATCAAGTGCAACATCTCTACCAACTCCTAAAGCAAGGTTCCAATCGATCAAATCTTTAACATCATGGAAATCTATTAAAAGTTGTTCACTTTCTGCACGAATTCTCATAACATTGGCTCTTTTCTTATAATCACTAGCAAGACCAAATTTTGCATGTTGAAGAGTATAAGATCTGAAAAGGTTCTTATTAGAAGTAGATTGAAAAGGACAAGATTCTTGAGATATTATCCCACATCTTTGACAAACTTTATAAAGTTCAAGATCCTCATCAGAAGTCAAATGAGAATTATATGTTTCCAATCCATTTCTATTGCAAAAACGACCATTACCAGATAATCCTCCCGATTCTCTAACAGACAATAAATAAGATTCCATATTACTTGGAATACTGTAAAAATTAATTTGAGTGGAATTAAGCTCCATAATCATATTTTTCCAAGATCTTGATGTTGAAGGTTCGTAAGGAGAGACCCATTCAGATTTACGTGATATTATGCAAATTTTATAGATGGCAGGAGTATAGTTAGGTAAATCTTCCATAGGATTAAATGATAATGGAGTCATAACTGGATATTTAGGGCAACCTCCAGGAGGAAGTGTATTGTATGGAGGAGGAGGTACAGGGATGGGTTCAAGGAATTGAAGATAATCATCCTGAGAAGAATCAAAAGTGGTTGTGATGGTAGATTGTTGAAGGTCTGGATGTATTATAGGTGCTGTTGAAGAAGCGGTTAATGAAGATAATAAGGGGGACATTTGAGTCGAACTAGCTGCTAATGCAGATCTAGATGATGACGCTATTGGATGTGATGCAGATTTGGATGCTGTGGTTGTTCTTGAGAGTGATGATGGAGGAATAGACAATCTAGTGGTAGAAGTGACAGGATTAATAGGTGCGGAACAGTTCAAAGTTAATGCCGCTAAGGCAGCCGACGAAGCACTCAAAGTTTTGGTAGCCTTAAACGTTGATGATCTGTCAGGTGAACGTGATGTAGGAGTTGTAGATCTAGAATTAATGAAGTTATTTGGAGAATCTGCCCTGGAAGATGTAGCACTACAAGAACTTAAACTTGCACTGCTGCTGGGGCTACAACTAAGGCCCGCGGATAAGGGGCCCTCATAATCACATAAAGGTGAAGCAGATTCTCGATCAAAAGTAGCCTTTACGTTTGATGATTTGTAACTGGAAGGTACCAGTACAGGGCAATTTGATGGGTTGGAAACAGGGTACTGAATTCCTAAATGGCTCATGATATAATACAGGGCTATTGGCTAAAATAAAATAAAAAAGGGGGAAGGAAGGTCAAATTTTAGTTATGGATCGGTTGAAATTTATATCAAAGCGTACCGATGGGGTACATACAGAGCTTTCCAGAATGATTATAGCTCTTAAATAGCACTCAAGTTTAAATGATTTGAATGAAGAAATTGGCCGCTGATAAACGGTACTTTGGATAGCCGGAAAGATTCGGAAAATTGAAATCGGATCGAGGTAATATAGTTATACCGGTTGATAAGTCGCAACTATGAAGTTGAATTATGAGTTGGCTAGTGAATATAATGAGATGATATCCATAAACTTTAGGATCAAGGAAAAGAACCAAACCAAGCAAAGGTTAAAAAAAGAAAATTAAAAAAAAAAATAAGCTGAACAAGAACCGATGAATTGGTGGTGGTTTTATCTCTTCCAATGATGAATCAAGGGAAAAACGTCAATTTCAGATCGAACTCGGAAGTGCGTCTTTTTCAGTGATAAGAAGGAACTTAACCTTAATGGGTGCGGCACAGCTAAGTTTGCTTGCGAAAAGCAATATATGCACTCTGACCTTGGCAAATTTGGCTCTCAATAGGAGCAATGCAGTTTGATTTAGGGGTAACGAATGAGTATCGAAATCGAGGATCGAATTGAGCAGGCGGATGTTACAGGGGGTAGGAGCAGCCAACTGGGGAAGCATTAACACTGATTTGTTGTATGTAAGGTGGAGGAATCACTGTCGATGTTTTCGCTGACTAACTGTATGGTCACTTTTTTAGATGAGCTCTAGGTTCTGGGTTGAGTGTTAAGGGCTGTACTATCTATTTCTTTTCAATAGCTGCATCATGCACTGTGGTTCTTCTGTGGGATTAGTACTGGGGTAGGATCTATTTGGTAGTCGGTACTGTATGGGGGGGGAGGTCGTAGTTTCCCTATGATATTGTGGCCCATCCTGTGTAAAGAAAGGTACCCGGTTGGCGCTGATTTGGTACTGTATAGTTATTAATGCATGAAGGCTTTGCCTGAATTTGGTTCTCAACCTGCTACCTACGTAAATCTGTTCCAGGTCGCAGTGGATATCGAGACATTCTTTTTGGCTCAATTGTTACTCAACTCTGAAATTGTCTCTTCTCTAAACCTCTCAATCAACATCATCATCGGCTCAGGGATTTCATTGTGCACCCATCAACTGGTCTACCTGATTCTCTCCTCTTCGTAGTTGCATCAAGAGCCGATGATCCGCACTAGTCAATAGCCTGTCATCCCTCATTTCTTTTTTCTCTTCGATTTTCTTTTTTTTTTTTTTTTTTGTTGCTCTTTGCTTTTTTCTTCTTCTTAATTTGCAAGACTCTGCCTTATGTCCTTCGGCCGCAGTCCTTCCTGTTCCTTTGCTTTCACTTCTTTTGGTTAAAAGATATTGTTCAGATCTCGCGCAGCCACAGTTCTCCAACAATTAACAAAAAACTCCAGACGAAATGATTATTTATTTTTGTAAGAACCTCGCCCTCACTAGTAATATTACTTCCAATCAACATGGTTTGAGTTGACTTTATGATCTGAACCTAATGCTATCTCTTATCTCATGCTAATCTTCGTCAAACTTAGCCTGTGAATATTTGTACTGCACTTCGATTTATTTTTATTGACTCCTATTTCTGAATCAAGAAAATACTGCGTATAGCCTCCAATCGGTCCGTCGGATAACATCTCCTCCGTTGTCACCAGATCTACGTGCTGTAATGTGCCAAAACTGTTGAGGAAGGTTTGGTGTTTTTGATTATCGAAATAAAGTCCTGCATATGCTATTAACAGAATTAGAAATCCATTGAGTGGTGGGAAAGAGATGGCTGTGAAATAATTAGTGCTCTTCTCGCGCCAGATTTAGCGACTGCCGACTACTTGTTCGCTGCGGCTCTGGAAGGATGCCCTGGGGGATGTTTCGCTCGTTCGCTTTAAATCGTGGCTCGCCAACTATGCCATATCAGACTCCAAACATCTTCTTTCTGCTTATGTACATACTAGCACATAACACATAATGAAGATTCAGCAAATTCTTTAACTTCCTGATTGATCCATTTGATCCATTTCGCGTCCAATTGTATCAATACGGTGACATCGAAGCGGTAGAGATCATTTTAAATTAAAGCATTCTTTGATGTGTCCACAACCAAGCGCTCAACACACTTTAACAGTTTCTTTCTCTTTTTCTTGGTTTTTGCCAGTGATCTCTGGTAATTACCTGTTTAACTCGTAGAGCAAAATATAGTTTATTTTATTGCTTCGCCATTGAATGGATTTCTTACATTCACTACCAATCTTGAAGCTTTAAGTCACCTTCTCTTCACATTTTGAATGCATCTTATATAATATTTGTCACCGTTTTAACAGTTGACACAAAAATTAGTTTCTCTACACCAACATCATAACATTTGCAAAGAAAGTTTTTGACTAAATACCTAGTCCCATTATATATAACTACACCAAGATGGTTGTGTTCTCTTCTAGAAATAGATTTATACGACTCTATACTTGAGAGTTGTTCTGCCTTTCTGTCTTCTCTTTCCAAATGGCTGCAAGAAAACTCTGGGAAGTGAGAAGAGTGTATATGCAGGCACAAAATGAACCATCTCTTACAAGAAAAAAGCGCTAAAAGCAGCAGATGTGCAACTTGTATGATTTTTCTATTAGATGCAATGAATGAACCTTTGGTACTTTTGGAGACAGTTCGAGAAGTATTGCAGTCTTCAGATGAATCTCCTACATCTTTTGATTATGATTCCATATTATCTAAATTGGGATCTTTAGTGGCACAGTCTGCCCAATCCGAAGAGTTCAGACAATCGATCGCTAGTGAGCAGATCAATAGAATATTGATAGATATTGTAGGCAAGTCATTCAGTAGAGATATTTACGAAACACCAAACGTGACATATTACCTTCGTATCTTCCGAGGATGTCTTTTATTGATTCGAAACTTGGCACTAACTAAACAACTTGACAGAAGCTCATTTATTGCAACTGTTCTATTGAGTCTAGATTCCTTTCGCAAGAAGATTCCACTTAACGGTCTGTTGCCAATAGGGTTAACAGTATTAGTCTCTTATTTGCAATGCCTTTCTAATCTAAGTGTCAATTTGGGTGCACCGCAAGATAACTCAGGAACCGGCGCTAGTGATGTTGTTGGTGCTTCCGATGTCGCTGACGCTGACGCCGGTGCGGATGCTGATGCTGATGCTGATGCTGATGCTGCTGGAGCTGTCGCTTCTCCTTCTAACACCGTTTCATCCAAAATCGCTGATACCACTATTCGCTTCAAGGGCATTCAACCAATTTTGAAATCTGTAGATCAGATAGGTCCAGAGGCACAATTTCCGTTAACAGTATACTTAGCAAATGTATTAAACACGAATGAGTCAGTACGTACCCTTCTTAGTGATGACAATTATTCAGAGATACCTCAATGGATTATAAATCAGGTAAATAATGTGGATACCGATACAGATGCAGATCTAACTCATCATCATAACACACTTGTGACTTTAGCACAGTCGATTGTTTGTCATGAAAGTTATAACAAGTGGCTAAAACACATCTATGATGCTGATACAAAGGATACCTTCACCGGACTAATCCTAGGCAGCCTGATTGTTGTTACTTCCAAATCAGATTGGGATAATTACCAAATAGCTGCCATTCTTGCATGGACTTATGATTTTTTCAAAATCTTTTCCCATTTGGCCATAAAATCTCTTCCTATGGAACCACCCAACCCACTTGAGTTGAAATACATTCATTCCAATCTTATCTCTCTATTAGATTGTATGTCAGATCTTGGAAAATTTGAAAATGCTAAACAATTCTTAATTCATTATAATGCCTTGGATGAACTTATACCTTTACTTAGATTAGTACATGAAAACATTACCAGAAAGACATTAAAGAAGATTGAAGAAGTTAATGACAATGACAAAAAGAAGCAGTTTCCTCAAATCAAATCCATAATAATAGAAATCATTTCGTACATGGCTCATGATTGTTTTAAAGTTAAGGAAAGAGTTAGAGAGATTCATGGGTTGGAGTTGATCTTGTCAAACTGTATGATAGACGATAACGATCCTTACATAAAAGAAAGAGCCATTATATGTATAAAGATACTATTGGATAATAACCCTGGAAACCAACTGTTTGTTGCAGAACTTGAAGCTAAGCAAACGGTTGATGATGAGGCACTTAGAGAAGTTGGATATGAGGTTGTAATTGAAGATGGGAAGGTGAAACTCAACAAGTCCAAAGATAAGAAGGCAGATAGGGAAACTTAATACGATCAGTTTGTTTTTGTTATTCAAGGTGTGGTTGAATTAACAACATCCAATTTCTGTGTTACATGATAATGAATTAATAGATATTGCATTCTCTTCAAATTACTTATGATTCTTTTTTCTATTTGTCTTCCTTTCTTGTTTATTTTTTTTTTGTTTGATATCTTGAATACCAAATCATTTTGGTGTTCATCATCTCTCAATATCTTAACATTAAACAATGAAATTATCTTCCATTTATTGTTCTTCTTTTGCTAATTCCTCAACAATTGCTGCCTTAACTTTAGCCAAAGAAGCTTCATCAATAAGCTTTATCCTCTTTTCTTTCAAAGAAAGAGCCTTCAACTCTTCTGGTAAGACATCATTTTCAAAAGAATATCCTTCTAATCCTGGTAATGATTGATTTACAACATCTGCAAATTTAGCAGGATGAGCAGTTGAAAGTGAAATATAATGAATATCTTCTGATCCAGCTTTCTTATCTTTCGAAATATGAATATAAGTTGTTGCAACTCCAATAGCAGAATGTGGATCTAAAATATATTTATTTGGATGAGATTGATAAACTTTTTTAATAGTAGAAGAAGTTTCTTCATCGGTGATTCTTTCAGAGTCAAAATCAGTCCTTGCTGCCTTAATAACTGCCTCAGGAACGACAACTGAACCAGTAGATTTCAACTGAATCATCCAATCATTTAAGATTTCTCCAGCCTTTTCGTCTTGATTATTTTCCGCCAAGTTATCTCTTACTAAATACCATAATAATCTTTCAAAATTGGAAGAAATTAAAATATCCATTGCTGGTGAATAAGTAGCTTTGACTTCAGCAGCATCTGATTGTTTTGAAGATTTTTCATAACGTCCAGTTTTCATGAATCTGTCCAATATATCGTTTTCATTGGTAGCAATTATTAATTTATCAATTGGAAGTCCCATTTTTTTTGCATAATAACCAGCTAAGATATCACCAAAATTACCTGAAGGTACAACAAATCTAATCTTTTTGTCTTGCAGTTTCAGATCAGAATTACCAATTTTCTTTGAAAGTTGGAAATATGAATAGAAATAATAAGTCATTTGTGCCAATATACGGGCCCAATTGATTGAATTAACTGCACCAACATGATATTTAGAATTGAAATCTTCATCTCCAAAAATTTGCTTAACAATATCTTGACAATCATCAAAAGTACCCTTAACAGAAAGAGTGTGAACGTTTTTATCTTCAACGGTAGTCATTTGTTCTTCTTGAATTGGAGAAATTCTACCAGTTGGATAAAGAATAAATACAGAAACATCAGTTTTACCTCTTAATCCATAAATGGCGGCCGATCCAGTGTCTCCAGAAGTAGCACCAACTACAGTAAGTTTCTCTCTTTTAGTTGAATCCTTGATATTAGCATTCTTCCTGGTCAAGAAATATTCAAAAAGGTTACCCACAAATTGTAAAGCAACATCTTTAAAAGCATAAGTTGGACCATGGAAGAGTTCCAACAAATATAAATTGTTTTCTTTATCAATAGTTTCAATTGGAGTGACTTCTTCATGTCTAAAAGTTGAATAAGAAGCATCAATTAATTTCTTTAAATCCAAATCAGGGATCTCTGAGTTCGATATATAGAGACGCAAAATATTGTAAGCCAATTCTTGGAAACTTAAATCTTTCCATTGATCAATAAAATCAGCAGGTAATTTAGGGATTTGGGATGGAATGAATAAACCTCCATCTTTAGCAAGACCCAACATCACCACATCTTCAAATGAAAGTGATTGATGAGCTGCAGAACGAGTGGATCTATATGATTGAGACGATGACATTTTATTTACAGTTTGTATTTCAACCCTGTGACTTGTTTCAACGGACTTGATACTAACAATTCGGAGAAAGATATATGTATACAAGAAGGAGAAGGTGAGTTGGATGAAGTTGGTGAATCATCGATTTTTGGTGGTAACACAAAAGAGAAAAAAAAAGAAAAAGACAGAATTCAAGAAATGCACGTGACACAAGAAGGAATCATAAGGTGGTTGCAATGTGGTAAGACATAGTGGTAAGACAGAGAGGTAAGAAAGAGTGGTGACGTTGATTAGAGCAGTGTCGGAGTGTTCTGGTTGTGAGAATATGAGAACTTGGCAAATGTACAGATAAATGTATTTAGCAGGATTTGGTAGCGTTTCAGATTCTTTATGGTACATGGTTTTGTTGGTGGAGGATTGGACTGTGTCAGCATCTCTCAGCCTCACTAGGCGAGAATCTCAATAGACTAACATCTCACTAGACAACCATCTCTCTATGCTACCATTTAATGGACTCACTGTCTGTCTAGGCTACCATTTCGTGGACCAGTGTCTCATTAGACTACCATTTAATGGACCACTATCTCACTAGACTACCATTTAATGGACCTCTATCTCACTAGGCTAACATTTAATGGACCATCGTCTCACTCCGCTACCATTTCTTGGCCCACCATCTCTCCACTATCTCGCGCGCGCCAAAATTCAACATCTTCTACCAGAGACGCCAAATTGAAAAACTTTCTCAAGATTCTTTGAAAATTCCCATGATGCAGGACCCCATTAACTCCATATTCTTCTTCTTCTTGTGATTAGTGGAGTCGGCCCATCCAGTGACTATCCAAATCGAGAGTGTGAGTTAAGAAAGAAACTGGTTGCGACGATTCCATTGCATTTGTTCCAGTATTGCTGTTTGTATATCACCGCCATCGCCACATCTACTGAATTGTTGTGGTTCTATAATTCCAAATTCTCATCCATGAACGTAAGCCAACAACAAGTAGTTCAAGTTATAAGATCGAACTTGAGGTTGTATCGCACCAGAGTGTTAACATCATCAAGGAGACTCTATTACAAATGGAGTGATGCACAATTTCTTCCGTTGATAAAAGATGGAGTTAGAGGTTTGGATAGCATCCAAATTGATTCTGTTGCAATCGGAAGTGGTAAGGATAAAAATAATCTGCAACCTTCGCTAATCGGTCCAAGATTGTCTACAATAGTGTCCAAATTCACACCGGTTGATTTTGCATTTGGTTATGGATCCGGGGTACTTCCTCAGAATGGCTATAAACCCATTGAATTACCTCAGATTGATTTAATATTTGGAGTTAATGATGGTCATGATTGGCATTATAATAATCTCATTAACAATAATGATCATTATTCAAGTATTAAATATTTTGGTGGAGCCAAAACAATTCTGTATATTCAAACTCTTGGAGCTGGAGTTTATTTCAATCCTTATGTACCAATAGATCAACATATGATAAAATATGGAGTGATATCAATTAAGGAATTTTTAACCGATTTGACTGAATGGAACACTTTATATATAGCTGGTCGATTACAAAAACCAGTGAAAATCTTGACATCTAATCCATTGATTGAATTTGTTAATCAGTATAGTTTGAAACTGGCAGTTCATCTTGCACTTTTACTTCAACATACCAAACAAGAACCATTTTCTGAAGTTGAATTCTATGAAACAATCACTTCAATATCATATTTAGGAGATTTTAGAATGGTTATTGGAGGAGAGAATCCTAATAAAATTAAGAATATTGTTTCTAAACAAACTGAGAATTTTAGAAAACTTTATAAAGATTTCACTAAACCTTTATTAACTGAAGGAATAGTTCAGATAGTTTCAGATAAATCTAATGATGGAAGAATATATCAATTGAAACTTTCACCACAAGATATTTTACAAGCTATAGATTCTTTACCATTACAATTTCGAAATGTATTATATTCTAATTATACAGATCCTACAATATTGGCTAGTGATTTGAAATTGTTACGGGAGAATTTATTAAAATCCATAAAAACGATAGTAAGATATCCGTCTATAACTCAAACTATGAAAGGAGTCATTACTGCCGGAGCCTTAAAATCTATAAAATATGCATGGGAAAAGAAGAGGAAGAATTTGAAACGAAATTGAAACAAGCAGGTAACATGTAATATATGTGGTTCATTGAATTAAATTGATGTGAGCAAGATGAAAAAAAAGGGAGTGGGGGAGGGGGGGATGGGAGGAGCAGAGTTGGGCGGAAAGGAAACTGACTAATGTAGTTACATGGGAGTAAATGATGTAGTTTCATTAAATGATAAATGAACGAAGTCGTATAGTGATTAAGTTCATTGTATAAGTATAAGATGACGGATATAATGTTGGTGGTTGTTGATGTTGGACGAGGATTTATTGTGTGGCATGTTGCTTTCTATATTAAATTAAAACAGGGGTCATTGACCATGGAACCATCTGGAGATATTACACTGTTGTGATGCTGGAGATATGGAGACATGACGATGAAGTTGTTGAGGATGTTGATGCTGTTGATGTTGTTGATGTTGTTGATGTTGTTGATGTTGTTGATGGTGTCGATGTTGTTGATGTTGATGTTGTCCACTTTGTCTACGCTGTCCAGTTGCCGTGCAACCGTCGTCCAACTGTTTTTCTTCGTTAAGCCTAACCAATGCAGCTGCTATGTCTAACACTAGGGCTATTGCTCCTTGCTTCGCTCTCATACCGTGAGCTGTTTCTCATTCGACTAACTGCAAACTTGACCAGCTGACTCGTTGTTCTGTCGCTACTACAATTGCTGTCTTCTTATCCTAAGATCTTACAGCTTCTTAGTTTGTTACCTGACTCGATTTCGAATTTGTTCTCGAGCATGGATATCGTAATAGCGATCAGTTTTCAACCGTGTCCACGTTGGCTGACTTGTGTCAAACCAGCTGGTCAATTCAAAAATGGCGATTCAAGGTTTCCAATATCCTTTCATCATCTTCATTGTAACGTCGTATTGGAGGAGCGTCAATAACATTCCTCAAAGTTGGTTTATTTGACGAACTTGAACCATTATGAATATATGACAATATATTTTCTTGGTATACTGCTGGAGATAAATGCAAATAATTTAAACTGGGATGTGTGGAAGGGGTCACAGGTGGAGGATTCGATGAAGCTAGTTCAGAACTTGAAACGTATGCAATTAAATGGAATTTTTGATTTTGTTTTGTATTTAAACTAAAACTTTGTTTGATTAATCCAAAAGGTTTTGGTTTAGTATCGGATTTTTTATCAAGTTCAGTATAAATAAGGAAAGGACCTGAAGCCTTTGAAGCACTCCAAATCTTTCCGTCAGTCCATCTTTTTAAACCACATTCAGTTTCATTCCAAATATAAACCAAATTTGGTTTAATTAATTCTCTTTCATGTTCATTAAGTCTTTTGGTAGCACTTGGTAATTTGCCTATTCGGACTCCTTCAATTAAAAGAACTGCATCTTTCAAAGTATTAACAACTCCTTGGAAACTTTCATTATTAAATGCTACACCATCCATCATATAAGGAGGGCCCACCAATAAATTCTTTATTTAAATCTGAATGGGGGTGGGGGTGGAGTGAGTGATCGAGCGATCGATCGAGTAAGTGAATAAGTTGGTGATTGGATATGTCACCGATTAAATTATAAACTGATCTAGATTTGAGGAATTGACCTGAATCGAGTCTTCCTTTTTCTTTTCCAAACCTAAATGGGTTATTATTCTAGACCTCTGGAATTATATTCTTATCACTTATGCTACTTATCCGAGTTCAGAATTTTGTGAAACTGGATTAAGTTCCAAGACCAAGATGGAAAATGGAGTATTTGAATCTCTTAACTGAGATTGATGTTGAAAGGGTTTCTAATATACAAACAATAACCAACTGAATCAGACCCAATCTGTTCAATTGCTCCCCTTTTTTTTGTTTTGGTCTAATTGGTGTGTGAGTGTGGGTGTGGGTGTTTTTTTTCAGGCTTTGGTCTTTTTTTGGTTTTTTTTTTTTTGGTGGGGATTAATAGCGGACGACGACTTGGTTTGTCCGAGTGCTATAAATGGTCCTAATGTAAGTGGAAATGATATGATATTACTTAACAAGGAATTGGTTTAAGTAGTGAAATAAATAATGTGAAAGGATTCAATTGAAATGGTCGAAATGACATACAAAAGAACCAATTAAATTGAATTTTATAAAAAATAAAGTGGCTTATTCCAACCTTTATAACCCGCTAGTACCAGTTATATAATATCAACACTGTTGTTGAATTCTATCAGGATACACCCAGAAAAAAGAGAACAAAAAAAAAAAATTAATTAAATGTATAATATTATCAAAAAAATAATAAATATTATAGATTTTATAATGAACTTAACTGGAACTTTGGTAAAATGATTCAAATCTACCACAGTATCTTGTGCAAAAGGATATATTTATATGTATGAATGAGTACTTTGTATTGAATAATAAGTTACTCTGTTCGTATATCCCGAAAGCAAAATGTTCTTAGTTAAATTTTTCTTTTTTTCACTTTTGTTTGGATTGGGAAGAACGGAAACTGCTTCAAAATATGAAAGGTGCCAACTTTAAAACACTATATGCATAGTAGTGAATATAAAAATGGATGTAATGATGCTATACAGTCCTTTAAATGAATTTGAATTGAAATATTTTTTTTTTTTTTTTTTTGGTAATACCGTTGATTTGTTACGCTATTCAATAATTCAAAGCTAAATTATATTGAAATCGGTATCCAGATAAGAGGTTAATTGGATTCCTTCAGTTGTTTTTATATACGTAATATAGTATTGAATCAAAAATAATTTTTGTAAAGTAGACTTGAAAAAATAAAAATTAATTCAAACAAAAAAAATTCAATTGGTGCCTAAATGGGAAAATGCAACCAAGTATTTATCTAAAAAGGATGTCTGAGATTGGAGCACAATCAGTTGATCAACGGAATTTAGAGATCCAACGGAATATCTCGGGAATATAATGGAAACCTAAAGACAATAGAAGAATGCAAAAGAAACTTTGATGGAACAACCTTAAATTTTTTTTAAAGGGCTAACCGATCCATTATGAATGACTTTGTTTTATATCCATCTGATGTTAATGGGTGGAATGTCATGTAAAAGTGTTGCATGTAATTCAGTAAGAGGAAGAGAAAATAATTCACTATTCAAACATGCCGGAGTGACAACACCTAAAAAATAAAGGTAAGGTGGAAGCACAAAATTGAGAAAAAACAAAAAAAAAAAAAAATGGTCAGTGTTCAAGGGTTCATATTTCTGCAACATTCGGATATCGAAACGATTGGAAGACATTAGGGCACCAGTTCTTAATGCCTTTTTTTTCTCTCTTTTTCTATCTTTTTCCATCTTCATTAACACACTACGATGCTACATGATAATTTTTTTCGTTAATTCTCATCTCATTGTTTCGTATTTGGACACAAGAAGGCTATGTTATTCATTGACCTCCGTTGTGACTTTCCTCAATTTGTTCATTTTGTTGCAACTCTCTTGCAATTCGGAGTCTTTAATAGGTTCTCCGACTACGACTATTAACTGAGAATAATCAACAATTTGTACATAAACTGGCCACGTAAGAGGTCAATAGTTACATCTAAGGAATATTTTGTATTGTCATTTTTGTTGGCCGAGCATTTCTACAAAAAAATGTGAATCAGTCTTGGGGATTCAGGACCTCAACAGTTTTTTTTTTTTCATGATCCGCAGGAGCAATATTTCTATTATTTTTTTATCAAAAATTATTTTATTATTTGCATTTAATGATTAATTGGTACCGCAACAGACATAGTTGTTTTTTGTTCCACTCTAGACATTTGGAGCCATACAAAAGTACAAAGGAAATTCCAAGGCCCTATTGTTGAAAGAAAATACTTACGACTCCAAACGCCAGCACCATGACTCTCGTGAAAAGAAAAATATTCGTAAGGTGACGCGATTCATGACCAAATCTGGTAAGTAGATCGTCGTATTATTTTAGAATGCCGCAACAGTCATGTTGATTATATGCGAGTCAGCTGTTCCGGTGATTCTGAGATTGATGCCACCTTGGACATAAATGAATCATGTTTTAAAGATTATCTTTAAATAGATTAAGAACCCCGCATCCCAGCTGCGGAGAGGGCTAAACTTTGCTTAAGTTCATTAACACGTACTATTTTTTTTCTTTTATGATGTTCCAGAAAAATTTACCTCTAGATGATTGGTATCTTTGCATGATAGTCATAAACCCTCAATTTTATATCCTGTAGTGATTAGTTCTTGCAGCCAACGGCAACTCGGTAGTTCCGAAACCGAGGGAGTTGTACAAAGTGTGAAATTTTTTTAAAAAAAAAAAGAAAATAAAAAAAAAAAGGAAGGAAATGATGAATCACGTAGTTTCAAATTACTCAATAATGCGAATGAGCTTAGAATAAGAGTAAGAGCCGATGATTCAAAAATTTTGATGCGGTATGGGGTACATGTTAAGTGCATACTTTCATCTGCTACCATAATAGGAAATCAATTCATCTTCAAAAAAGAAAGTGAGGTTTCAGTTGTACTCGGAGAGATTTCGAGCATTTAGATGAGAACCTCTTGCCATAACGTTAATTGATATCTAGGGCAATTTAATGCAAAGGAAGCAATCAACCTCTTGGATAAAAATTTGACGAAAAAAAAAAAAGAAAATAACAAAAAAAAAAAAAAAAATTATTGAACTAACCAAAAGGGCCCTTCTGTTTTGCAAGCGCTAATGGTCCGCTTCTCCGTTTGAGGTACCACACGTGCATTCAAATATGGATTGGAAGACTCAAAGAAGAATCGGGGGCTTCCAGAAACAAGCCTGCTTTTCAAACAATGCCTTAAAGAAATAAGATATCTTATGATTAGGAGAGTCATATACTGTTGCAAGAAACCCATTCTTAACTCCATTCCACCTTAAAATCACCTAATATTCGTGCGGATGTGAATTTTTGGACTCGAATTAAAATCAAAAAAAAAAAAAAAAAAATAAATTTCCACTGCAAACTCTATAAAAAATAATTCAAGCTCCTAAAAAATAAACTCAAATATGGTTTCCAGAATCAGGTTGTCAGTTAAAGTTATAGCTCAACTTAATTTCCTCACTAATTTTCTTTCTTAACCTTAATTTGTAAGAGACTTAAATGCCGAAATGTGTGAACAAAAAGTTAATCATTTGAGTTTATAATAATAAATCTGATGATCTGAACCAATTTTATGCATGATCTTTATCCTCGGTGGGAGGGCCCTGGGCCAATTCAATGCAACTAAGCCCGCGAAAACAGAATTATTCAAACAAAGTGACACACTTAAAAATTGTTGTATGACAGTAAAAAAACAGTTGCATGCGAATGAAAACGTCCCTGCATTTCTGTACAATTTTAGATATTTTAGAAAAATACGATCTATTGGTGAGCAAAGTGCAGAGCAGAAGTGAACTTTGAGAGCTGTTGTTCATTGAACGCAAGATCTGATGGGTCGCACCAAAGAGATCTAACTAAAGTATAAAAATTGACAATTCATTTTTAAATTGATTTCTTTTATCTGTCGAGCTTATCTTTTGATATTTTTAAGTTTTCTATCTAGTATTCAATTGAATAAGACTTAATCATGAATTCCTTTCTTTTGCTTTTATTAAACAAACTCAGGAGACAATTTGAGCCCCATTTACTTAACCGAGGAAGGGCTCTTTTTTCATCTCGGCGATTAGAAGTCGCGAATCGGATTGTCTATACCAGGGGATTCCGTGGACCATCTCCAGCAGAAAAAACTTCAAGAATCCGGAACTCCAAAGGAGCTCCGGTTATTTTAAATGTACGGCGCTTAAGAGTATGTTAATTAATTAATTTGTTTTGACTCCTTCAAAGAGAATTTTAGTTACAGAAAACAAAAACAACCCACTTTTAGTTCAGCCTCTGGCTGATTGAGATCTCCAAACCCTTTTTGTTTTTTGCATACACTTGGATTCCTGTATATTGACTTTTCTTTTGTTCTTTCCCTTTGAGCTCTCTCTCTGTCAACTCCGGCATATAATTCTTGATTGTCATTGAGGTTTTTCTGAATGCCATTGTCAAGAATCGAATCAGAGACCACAATCACTTGTTATCTTTAGCTATTACTTCTTTTCACTTCTTATCTGTTTTTATTCACCACTTAATAAATCTTTCATCAGTTGTATCCTAATAATGGCTAGAACTAGAGATTCGGCCTCCGAGTCAGAAACAAAACAATCAAATTCCAGAGCCTCTACTAAGGCCAAAAACTCATCTATACAGCAGGCACAACAACAGTTTCTAGCAAAACATATAACATCTAATGGACCCAAAGATCATCGATTAGACGACCCTCTTGATTTTGATACTCTTCCAGTAGCATCTTTGGTGAAATACACAAAGAAATATAATCTAAATTTGGAAACTCCGTGGTCCATCAATGGATATGTCCTTAAATCTGAGATTGGAAAGAAGACCACCAGCTATAAGAATAATTCCAGTAAGACGAGTCCTCGCGAAGTTTCAGCTGCAGTGAAGAAGCATTTCTTGAATCTACCATCTAGAGAGAACGAAGTGATTACAAATTTCTTGTATAAAGTGAAGAACCAGGACAAAGATTTCAAACTTTCATTCAAATGAAGAGAACTGGGATTCCCGCAGGGAACAGCCCTCCGCAGGAGTCTCCATGAAATGGCCCGAGCGGAGCGGTAATCGGCAACGTATCATGTGTTGGTAATTTAGGGGAATCGAGACGCTCCGCTGGCCGCTGCTCGCGGAGAGCCACTGCGTGGGGCCTGGCTCGCTTTGCTCCTAAGGAATAGTGTCCCCCTCAAAGAAACGATCTCAACTGGGCGGTAGTTATCTCCACCACTGCAATGGCTGCCGATGGTAAATCGTATCATTTGGGTAACCACTCATGGTATTGCTAATGGATATCAATTGAAGACCGAACGATCATGTCTGGAGCAAATCAATTCTTGCTTAATGAGCCAGTCACAGACAAAGCAGTGATACATTCTCGAGGACGGGAAACTGTATGTAGCCATAGTTGAATACTATCGCGGTTAATCAGCAACAGCAGAGTTGATACCCAAGGCTCTCTTCATCCGTAAGGTTGTTGTATGGGTGGCTCATTCGCTAGATGCTTTATGAGATGGCTCTATTGGAGCGGTAGAGGGCAGGGCCCAAATTGCTAGGGTGAGATTCACGTACCTTCATTTCTGAATCAAGAGAGATGATCAAGGCGCACTATTTCCTAGAACGTTGGTAGACCACGCCCTAAAGTTAGTCGGTTTAGGGCACTAATAGGCTTCTCCCCCCTTAACTGAGTCAGAATTAGCAATACTCAGGGAGAGAATCGTGGAGCAAGTGTCTGGGTCCCATTAAGTGCGAAGCGGTACTGAGATAGCGATGGAACGCAAACCATGAGGTCGTTAGACCAGAACATATAATTACATACAATTACACACAATAACATACAAAGGCTTTCCATAACTCTAAAACTCACCCCATGACATATTATACTCTCCATTAATTCACTTGGCGCCCCCATGTCTATCATCTTCTGTAATTCCAGTTCTCTCTCCAGTCTACATATAATTCCAATGTCCGGCACATAGACTGTTGAACCCGATTCTGTTGCTGATTAAAAGGCGCGTTGGTGAGTCTTGTTGTAGACAACTTGAGTACGTAATCATTCTTCTCCTAGCCCATGATGGATACTTCTACAGTTTTATTCATTTTCACATTGGTGGTGGCATTTGTATTTATGAGATGGCTCATTTCACCTGTACCCCAAGGAGAAACTTCTGAAGTTCCTTCGTTATCCAACAGTCGTTTAAACCAAAGGTCTGAATCGAACAGTTCTTCCACTGGATCAACTACTAGATCAAGTGGTAATAATAGTCGTAGACCTCCTAGAGAAATCACCAATTCCATGATTGAGGTGGTGCAAAGTGTTGCTCCTCAACTTAGTGTTGGCCAAATCAGAATGGATTTACAAAATTCAGGATCGGTAGAGGCTACAATTGAACGATTTATGGAGACTGGCACGTTACCTTATCCACCAGGAGAAGATCCTCTGCAACAGAAGCGATCAAATGAAAAAGTTGAACCGGAAAATTTGATTGAAAAGTTTGGATTGACCGATAAGATCAATGGAGAACAGGAGGATGGTGAACAAGTTGAAAATAGCTGGGGAACCACCAAGCAGGAGAGAAGTTCATTACTTACAAAGAGACGACAAGATATGATTCTTAAAGCTCGTAAGAGGTTGGAGTCCAAATTAAAAAATGAAATTAACTTGTGATGGAGAAATGAGTAGATTAATTTACATAATGGCTGGAATTGATAATGTATTAGATGTAGTGAATGCAAAGGGTGTAGATTAGGAGCTAGGAAACAAAAAATCTAAGGTCGATTTGTTCCTATCAAGATTGGTTGAATCCTTCGCTTTTTGGATTGTTGGGGCTTTGAGCCTTCAGTGGAAGTGGATGCGATGGATGGTGATGCTGGCAGCAGTATGGAATGTTGTAGAGCGCTAAGTGAGGCACTTGGTGGAGCACCTGGAGTAGCACCCTCACCATCAACACCTGGAGCAACAGCAGCTGAACCTTCTGCATCGTTCACTTCTGCTGCTACTACCAGCTCTTTGAATTTACTTTGAATTTCATCCACTTCATCAACTGCAGTAACCGTTGATTCAGACTCTCTTACCAACTCCTTTCCAAACACTCCTTGCTTGAATACTACACTCGAACAGAAACCATCAGTGGAACTCACCACTATGCTCTGTCCATCTCTGTTCCATACTAAATCAGTTATGGACGAATAGTGTAAATTAGTCACTAGCCCCAATGGAGTCAACTGAAGGGTATCATAAATAATAACTGAATCTTGAGTAGCTATAGCAAAAATCATTTTATATGGGAGATCAAATACTGATGGAGAAGAGTCTCGAGGAATTTGGTATAAAACCGGCGAAAATGCAATAGCAATTGCAGGTTTTTTCAACCCTGGAATATGACACACTGGAGCTTGTCCAAACCCTGATCTTATATAGATGTACACGGTGTTTGATTCTTCGGTATCTTCCGATTCCTTGTATAGCCCCAGGGGAGCAAGAAGAAGATTACCATCGGGAGAAAATGTTAATCTTCGAAAAAACGATTGAAGTGTTTCTGAATGATAAAGAAGAGTAGTTCTAGTTTTTGGTTTAGTTGGAGAAGCCGGCATTTCAGACTCTTTTATCACCAGTTCTAGCACTTGCTGGTCCTTCAGTTGAACTGCAGGAGTGTAGTCTGTGGTTTCGTCGAGGGTTGGAACCGTCGTCGGGGCCGCTATCTGGGCCGTTGTCTGGGCCGTCGCCTTCTTCTGTGATGCTGCTAGTACTGAGAAATTGGCCTTTTGACTCTTCCCTATGAGTTTTGGTTCTGAACCATCCTGTAATTCGTAGAAATTGACACTTCTGTCCGCGGATTGAGTAACCAAATACTTATTTAAAGGATCCCAAGCCACTCCTTGCACGTAATGTGAATGATCTTTCAATTGGTAAACTTCACCTAAAGTATTGTAAATTCTTGTCACGTTATCCATTGAACCAGTGGCAATATATTTTGAATCTGGTGACCATGAAATATCATAGATCTCCGATGTTGAAGCCCTTAAAATGGTTTTAGCAATCCAAGATTCCTTTGCATCGTCATCTTCTTCGACACCAAACTCCTTGGTGATGGTATCGGATTTATTCCAAAAGATAAGCAAACCGTCGTCTCCTGCTGTAACCAAAATATTACCAGTGGGATCAAATTTGACACAGTTGACAGCCTGGGCATGTTTGGTTAGGGTACATAGATATTCTACGGTAATAGGTGAGTTCTTAACACTCCATAAACGAACGTTGTAGTCACCCCCAGCAGTGGCTAACCTTTCACTGGCAGTAGTAGAGTTAAGTCTAGGTTGGAAGTCCACTGAGTATATAGGCAGGTTTTCATCGTGCCAGTGGACAGTGATGGTGGTGGCCTCTTCCATAGTGTGGTTGATGGGTGGCAATACAGGGTTGAAATCAGAAAGTTAAGATCGATAGTTTGTCTTTTGTTTACCATCCCAACGCGTCGTTGTGTGGAGAGTCAAAATGTTCCAAATGTGCCAAACGTGCGCGCGCTCTCCACTTCCCACTCGACTCCTAAGTTTAGGGAAGAAGAATCAAGATTAGCGCGAGATATTACAAAGTTAGGGAATGGATCTAAGAGTGAGGGCAAACCAATCTAGGGACGACTTTTCTCTCAATTTTGCGTAGCGGCGATTGAAGATTTGGTGCGATCCTGAGAGCACCTTAGTTTTCCTTCCTCCTCAGCCTCACATTTCTTGAATTTGGTCTGGCAGCTCCATATGGGAGTGGGTGGGGCTGGCGAGAACCTGCATAAAGATAGCTTCTTTGGATAAGGAACTCATTCGAGAAAGAAACTCATTTGAGGACACGGCTCTCTATCTGACCAGTCGGTTTACCACTTCTTTCATCAATTGTTTTGTATTTGATATATTTTGAAGTATATACCTGGCGTACCTTACCACATCCACCTTCCAACTACTATTCTCTCCTTACTTGTAACCATCTTGTCATCTTTTGAGTGATGTCTTTGAATTTCTATGACACCCAATCGGAGGATTCGGACCTGGATATGTTGACACCTTCCTCCAGTGATTCTGAACTGGTCAAAGAGCTGCCAAGTTACAATCAATTGAACCAGCATCTTGAAAACCAGAAGATTGAGTATTATTCACAACAATATATTGATTTCACAAACTCTAATCCAACTACTTACCATGCAATTAAACATTTCCTGAACCTTCTTCAGGACAAAGGATTCACTTATATTCAAGAATCAAAACCGTGGGACTCACAATTGAGCAGCAAAATTCAAAAAGGTGGCCTATTTTTTACAAGAAGATCCGATCTTTCATTGGTAGCGTTTGTTGTAGGACCTTATTGGGATCCAAAGGAAGGTTTAGGTGTCATAGGGTCGCATGTTGATGCCTTAACCGTTAAACTTAAACCATTTTCCAAGAAATCTGATGTGAATGGATACCAACTTCTTGGGGTTGCCCCTTATTCTGGTACACTTAATAGGTTGTGGTTGGATAGAGATTTAGGAATAGGAGGCAATATCTTAGTGAGAGATCCCGAAACCTCCAGAATCAGTTCTAGAACAATTGCTTCAGAACATCCAATAGCTAAGATTCCTTCGTTGGCGGAACATTTTGTCAATTATGAGGATCAGGATAACAATAAAGAAACCAGAATGGTACCAGTAATTGGATTTGCGGCTGATGGTACTATTCCTCCAATTACAGACGAAGAGAAAGAATGCCCATCGATACACAAACATTCCATTGTCTTATTGAGATATATATCGAAGCTTGCGAATGTCCCGTTGAAGGATATAATTCAATTGGATCTAGAGTTGTACGATACTCAATCTGCTGTTAGAGGAGGACTTTCTTCAGAATTTATATTTGCTCCAAGGGTAGATGATAGATTGTGTTCATTTTCAGCAATCCACGGTTTGATCAGGTTAGCTGAAAATGTCGATCTTTCCACATACAACGGATGTCAAGTGGTTCTATTGGCAGATAATGAAGAAATTGGATCTGGTAGTAAAACTGGAGCAAAGGGAAAGTTTTTGAATAGCGTGGTTGAAAGACTTGTTAGTGCAAAAGAGATTTCGCCAGTGGTAGAAGCGGTAAGGCTTACATTTGCAAATTCGTTAATATTGTCGGCTGACGTTACACATGCTCTAAATCCAAACTTCTATGACGCTTATTTACCTAACCATTTCCCGGTTCCAAATACGGGTTTGACACTAAAGAAGGATCCAAATGGCCATGTAATGACAGATTCAGTTGGAGTCGATGTTTTTGATAACATAGCTCGAAAGAATGGCCTTAAATTGCAGCAATTCCATATTCGAAATGGTTCTCCATCAGGAGACACAATTGGCCCCATGCTTGCGTGTGATACCGGAGCAAGAGTAATAGATGTTGGATTGGCACAACTAAGTATGCACAGTATTAGAGCCATGTTTGGTTATAAGGAGGTTTGGATAGGAACCAAAACGTTCCAAGCATTTTTTAGCGATTGGAAGCAATTCTACAAACAATACGACTTGTGATATAAGAAGTGAAAGAAGTATTAAGTATTTATTTATTTGATAAATTTAATTTACTAAAGTTTTGGAGTTAGTACGAAATTGGGTATCATTACAATGAAACACGGATACATAACGTGCTCTATAAAGTCTTTTGTTTTTGGCACAAAATGACAATGTATACCAACCTTTTCCCAGGCTGGTGGATCGATGGATGGTTTTTAGTCAATTAGTGATTTTGGAATTTTACGAAAAATTATTCATAAATAGGATCGGTATGGAACCTTCTCTAGGGTCACCTAGAGAGAACCGATGACCGCTAAGGAAACTATGCAAGCTACTATCAAGCCAAATTTCGCATTACCAGAGTTATAAGTTGATGAACCACTTGAGGACTTTGATACCGTATTAACACTGGTACTAGATGATGTCTCAAGTGTTAAGGTATGCAAATCAGCTGAATTCAGAAATGACCCCACAAGATCAATTGTCAGGGACTCTGAAGAAGCCATTGAATCTGATAAGATTTGGTTACTATTATTGTTGCCAGCTGAAATTGATGTACTTATGATTTGATAATTGGCCAATGAAGTTATAGATGGAGTGGTTGTGGTTGTGGAGGTGGAGATGGAGATGGAGATGGAGGAATAACTGGAAGTGTCATACGATCTTGTGTCAATTAGGAGAGACATCTTAGTTATACATAGACATTAATGCAAGGTTGAAATGAAATTTTATTTTGAAAGAAGATTTAATAGAAGTAAGATAAATTTTGATGTAGAATATCTCTTTAATGAATAAAAGAAGTAAATGGCTTCATCGGTCTGAATCGTGAGCTTTTATCTGTTGACAAATTAGCCACATAGTACCAAGGATGTCCCTTGCATAACAATGTCTGAGCATGGAATTGGACTGCAGGGCCGCGCAGATGAAACATAAATGGAAAAGTGCATTTAGACTTGACACGGTAAAGATTCAGAGGATTCTCGTGGTAGTTTCGTAGTGAGGTGGGAGACAGTTGGGCAATTCCTTAAGAAATCATTTTGAGCTATCCGTGGAAATCGTACTTGAAGAATAGTAGATGGAAAAGAAAATAAAAAAAAAAAGTTATAGAGAGTTAATCTGTACGGAAGATTTGCCATATCAGAATTTTTTGCGTCTTGCGTATAACCAAAATATGGAGCAGGTTCAGAAATTCTCGTCTACTTCGTAATCACAACATAGTAATGAACTATTCATTCAAACAACCCCTTTTCTCATCAAGAGCGCTATGAAACAAAAACAATCAATAGAGAAGGTTACGATATAACTGAAATGAATGGGGTAGAAAGATCCAGAAATGGTGGTTTTAGATTCATTGTCTAGTATTTATCAATTTAGGTGAATCTGAATTTAAAATTCGTGCTTCTCTGAGAACTGCATGAGTGCATTCAAGAACAATAACAATTTGGTTGCTCCATATCTTTGGTTGCACAGAGGACGCAACCCTAGGATAACGCTCCATCACCTCAACGATTTATGACCTTGCATCCAATTGATAAAGAGTATCTTTTAAAGACATTTTTAAGGAGATTTTTTTTTTTTATAAATTTTCAAAATAGTCTATTGAAATTAATTGTATTTTTTGCTCTTTCGCTTGTTTTACCCTGGCGTGATCTCCATGTAAACGTTTGCAAACGATTACTTACTTCTCTTTTTGGATTTAATTATGTTCTCGCCTAGTGCTACTTTGCGTCATATAACATGAAACATTTACTAATATGCACTCCACGCCCCGTAATAACGTTCAAATTTGACTAAATTAAAAAAATATATTCGAAAAATAAAAAAGTAATAACAAAAATTATTGAACTGCGAAAAAACTTTTATCAATCAAAGTTGACAGGCTGTTATGAATTTGAGGAGAAGAAATATTACGACTCCTTTCATACGTGTTGCATTTCGAGGTGGACTCTACTACTACTACTGCTACTGCCACCACCACTTCTCTCATGTAATTACCTATTTCTCCTTTGGGCCACTTTGATACACTCAGTGCTTTACATTCTTATTTTTAATGCAACCGTTGGGTTTGGAAAGATAATGAGAAAAGCTTAAATTAGATTCTCATGGCGCGATCAAAAATTCAAGCAGAATACGTAATGAGCTCGAGATGAGAGAGAAATGCTATTGTTTAAAAGGATGAAATCCTAAACATTATATTTATATACAGTCACACTACGTTTCTATCCACTTGTTATAGATTGATAATGACGTCAAAAAAATCCTCGCCCCCCTGTACATTCACATATTCTAAAGCTTCTATTTAATGTTGGAAAATGTCTGAGCTGCTTGCTATAAGGAAATTCTGGTCAAAGCGCGCGACGGGGAACTAAACGAGTTGTTTGACTCTGCAACATATGGTTGTATCTGCAGTATCTGCAGTAACAGCAATAAGGGAAACTATAATCTCTTGCTTAACAATACAACAACTCAAAAGTTCTTTCTCAGCTTCGATAATCTCCATTGATTGCAACATATTCATGTGAGAAATCACAAGTCCAAAATTTGCATTGCTGTCCCCCACCAGTTCCAAGGTCAATATCAATATTAAGATCTTCAAATTCCAAAATTTCAGAAGCGCGAGCTTCATCAACATTTTGAGGTTCTCCATCAATTAAAAGATCCAATTTTTCTGAGCCATCAGCAGGAATAAAGGAAACAGAAGTTCTTGAAGGATTGATCAGATCTGGATTACTAACTTGTGCATAACCAATTGAACACAATATACGACCCCAATTAGCATCCTTACCATACATTGCAGTTTTGACAAGGGCAGAATTAGCAATAGATGATGCAATTGCTTTTGCATCTTTATAAGAAAGAGCATTTTTGATTGTAAGAGTTATAAATTTGGTTGCTCCTTCACCATCTCTAACCACCAATTGAGCTAATTGTTGAGCAAATGAAGTAATTTCCGATTGTAAAATACTAAAAGATTCGGCACATTCGGCAGTATTATTGATTACTTGACCCCCAGCAGCTCCATTTGCAATAGCAACAATGGTATCATTTGTAGACATATCACCATCGACAGAAATACTATTAAAAGATCTTTCAGTAGAATAAGTCAAGATTTGTTTTAAAGCGGTGGAAGTTACTGGAGCATCAGTAACGAAAAATCCCAATAAAGTGGCCATATTAGGACAAATCATCCCTGCACCTTTAGCTAAACCCGCCAATGTGTATGTAATACCATCAAGTTCAAATTGTTTACTTACAAGTTTTGGAAAAGTATCGGTGGTACAAATTGCAGTAGCACATTTAAGCCAATGTTCATGGCTATCTCCCAATTGAGTTGCAAGTTTGGGGATTCCTTGTAAGATTTTTTCAATTGGTAACAAGTTCCCAATGACTCCTGTAGACATTACCAAAGTAGAATCCTCTGATTTGTTCCCCAATACAGAATCTGTTACAGTAATCATTGATTCAGCGTCTTTAATTCCTTGAGATCCAGTCACAGCATTAGCGTTACCACTATTGATGATTAATGAATTGATATCTTGACCTTTCTTCTCCCTAATGATTCTTGAAGAAACTTGAACCGGAGCAGCTTTAAATCGATTCTTAGTGAACACTGCAGCTGCCACTGCAGGAGATGAATGAGTATTTGAAAGCATAGCAAGATCCAATGAAGTACCATCCTTTTTAACTCCACAATGGATACCTCCAACGGCAAAACCTTTTGGATATACACCGGTGGTCGGAACAAACTTGGAAGCTTTAGTAGCCAAAAAACGCACTGATAAGGTAGCGATTGACATTCTAAGAAATAATTTATTTGAACTGAGTTTGAATGACAACCAAAAAACGATGGAAAGAGAGTCAAAGAATTTACTTGAGGGTTCGATCAACAAACAAGAAACAGAACCAAACAGGAAGAAAACACACGATGCTTCTATTAAAAAAAAAGAGGTATATAGATACTCAGAGAATACCTTGATATGCGAAATCAAACAGTTGCAAATGAAACAAAGTTGAAAAAAAAAGATCAAGATCAAACTTCGAGTTCATATCGACACAGACAAAAGGAGTAGCGATTTAGGATCTTAGGCGCGATGTTGAATCAGTCATAGGTCCTACATACAAACAAGTTCCATAATGGAAGTGATAAAATGACATTGATGAGTACGGGGAAACCCATTTGGGGGATATCAAAAAAGTGGTAACTTGGCCGAAATTTGTTGAATATTATTCAAATATCTGAATACTATTTGAATCTATAGATCCAAATTTTATTTTAATTCATTTGATATACCAATCTCTATCTAATTCCTCTATTCATCTTCAACCAATGTTAAGGACCCTATCCGGCACAAAAAAGTACTTTTTTCGCTACTGCATATCATATTCTACATCTACATACATGAGCGTTTTACTGCATGTAATCAAACTTTCACCAATTGTCAAACATTTTTTTTTTTCATTTTCCAAAGCTCGACTTGACTCAATCAAAATTCGCTTGTCTTGGGTTGTCTTGTCTATTGGTTCCTTCTTTTTATAATATCAATTCACAAAATGTCTAGTTCGCAGGCTCTTAAAACTATCCCCAAGGGAAGTCTTCCAAGACAAATCTATCGTTTAAATAAGATTGCAGGCTCCAGTGAGAATGCGTTCCATTTGCCAACTACTCAATATAACAAGATGGAAATCTTTTTGATAAATCAACATCCCCAGAAAAGTTCAATGGGATTGAAACAATTCTGGAGGAACCATCTTCCTACTCTCAGATTCTACAATGAAGAATTCCAATTTGTGTTGAAAAGGATTACTGTAGAGGACCCCAAAGATTCTATTAAATGTCCTGCAAGGATTGATTTCTACGATGGAGAAACCAAAAAGGCTGAAATTGATTGTAACTTCAAGTCCGACAAGGATATTTTGACGGAAATTTTAAAGCTTACCAAGGCAACACCAGTAGATCCCGAACAAATCCCTCATGTCACTGTAGCAAAAGCTGCAGATTCTGAAATTTGGGCTAAATAAATGTACATAGATTAAATAATTAGCATCTTAATAAAAGAATAGGATTTGGGGTTCATATCAACTACAAAGCATAATACGATTTTTAATTGTGATGTATTGGAGAGATGTTGTAAGACATTTGTGAGTAGGTAGTTACTAATTACAGAAAAAACCATAGAATTTGAAACAAGGGAAAGCACAAGAAGATACAGGAAATGGGAAAAAGAGATCATCAGATCAAACATCCAGTACCATAGACCAACTCAGAGTACATTATTGATCAGGTCCATCCTCTGTCTCCAACTTCTATCTCTCTTTTTTCATTTTTTTCGTCATCGGTAGTTCATTTAATTCTTCTCTACATTCATGACCTTGACTCTACCGCAGAAAGATGATCTGCGTGGTCCCTCACCTTCTCACCGATGTCAGATTATAAGTCAGACATTACATTTCAATATCAATATCCTCAACCTTTATATTGTGATCGTTCTGTTGTTTAACGCTTTAAGAAACGTCTCACTTGTCAAAATTCAATCTCCTTCTTGGGTTGAATTTCTTACCGTGCCATCCCAGTAAACTAATACACCATCAACTCCTCAAAAATTTAAGCATCTCGTCTCGTCCTTTGAGTTCAATTAATTTCTTTATGTTCATTAAATCTTCAATCTCAGAATTCTCAAGTTGGATAGTCAGTTTAGCTTCAGTCCGTTCATTTGTTGCAACTTTGATGAGTTCATCAAAATCAAACCCTTGTCTTCTAATCTTATCTAAACTTTCCACCACCATTCTTTCATCCTGATGACTTTCTAATCTTTGTCTAATTTCATACTGTTCTATATTATCCATAATTTTCAGCTTCAAGGAAGTCTTAGATCCAACTTTGGAACTTTCATCTTTAGTTTTCAGCAAAAAATCAAGAATGATCAGTTCCTCCGGAACTCTATATATAAATGCACCACAATTTGCCGAAGATGGAGCAGTCAATATCTTCTTGAGCTTCTTATTTGGTTGGGCAGAAACTCCCAACGGTGTAAAACTATTACGGAAAAAGCTTGGAACCACATAATCAGGATGAACATCTTCTTCACTACCTCCAGTGAAATCGGATTTTTCAAATTCTACGTATTCATCCAACGACGCTCCTATCTCTTCATTTATAAATGGTTGATCTTTTTGTTGAATAATGAAATTACTGGCAGCTGCAATTTTTAAAAAATGATTTCTTAACGAAACATCGAGCACTTCTGTATTTGAAAATTGACGACATTTGGCACCAAGACCCATCATTAACGAATCAACATGATTAGGACATGTCCATTTACTTCTAATGGTCTTGGGAGTAATTAAAGGAGGGTCAAGACAATCCAAATGCCATACCAACGGACAATAATCACAATGGACCAATGCCTTACCATATAAACCAGAAAGTCCACATTTATGACACAAGTGCGGTCTACCATCCTTATCATATAAATTTTCAATCTCAAGAGCTGGATTCATGTTGTATCCATTAATTTGTTGACTCTGTTGTTGTCTTTGTCTGTTGGATAATTCAGGTTTTGAAGATGAATCAGTATAAGCACCATAATCTCCAGTGTCCACTCCAATAAATGTATTGTTTCTAATTAGCTCAGGGAGACTAAATTCGGTTGGGTTTCGTTTCTCTTGTTGATTTAATAGTTTGCCAAAAATGCCAGTGGCATTCCAAGACTTTGGTTCATTTTGCTTTGCAATGCATTCAAGACAATTCCAACTATCTTCAGGACAATCTTCAAGTGGAGGTTCACAACATAGAAAATGGAATGATTTGGGACAAGAATCGCAACATATAAATATTCCTGGCCCTCCACAAGTTGAACAATAATCCTCATTATATTTAGTGGAATCATCTTCACTTAGGATTTTAGTTCCTGTGGTACTAGTCGGTATACTGGTTGATATATCATTTGAATTATCGTTTTTATTGGGATCATTATTGATGTCACCATTAGGGATGTGAGCATGAGTAGTAACTGCGAGATTAGTACTGGCCATTTTTTTCGGAGAAATCACTTTGATGCGCTTTACTTTATGATCATCGTTAATGTGATCCACCAGAATAGTCCTAGTATGTACTGACCGTCCTGGAGTGTTTGGAACTGTCTTATCATTTTGTAGCGCTTGATCGTTTGCACTTGCAAGAGGATTTCGGATGGCACTAGCTGCTGATAACCAATCAGATTTGGAGGTTTGGAGTGCTCCGATATACTTTTCTTCCTCTTGTTCGGGAGTTTTCTGGTTCAACCTAGGATTAGAATTGGTAGAGCCGGTGGATACGTTATTAGTATCCGATTCTAATTCAGGAATGGAAGTGGAAGATGAGTTTTGAGAACCAGATGCCAGGGAGCGAATGGTGACAACAGCTTCAGTGCCATTAGCACCAGCACCAGCACCATTAGCACTAGCACCAGCAGCACCAGCAGCACCTACAATATCATCAGACTTTTTCCCATTAGCTATATTGGCCCCATTAGGTCTATTATTATTCTTCAAACTACGTTTCCTTGTAGAGCTCCACAACGACTCTCGTTTTACTTTGGCGCTAGGGAATGTTTCAAGAGGAACCCCCGTATATATTGGCTTAGGTACCGCGAGTTCGGGTTCAACAAAAATCTTTTCACCACCTTTCTGAATTATTACCAGTGGACGAGCTTGATCCTGTTGAGGAGATGCCAGACGAAGAACAGGACTTCTTGTGGACTGGGAGGTCTCGAACTTGAATGCATCTTCAAGAGCGTACAGTATATTGAGATTTCTGGACAGTCTTGGAGGGAATCGACGTGGGGTAGATATTAGAGTAGGGATCGGTTTTGAAGGTGTTGGGGTAGTCAAAATGGGAGTGGTGGAAGAAAATGCACTAGTTCTATTTTTTGATGAAGTTGATGCAGCAGCATTGGCAGTTATCGGTATCTTTTTAGATGGAGTAGAAGTACCTGTAGATGTTTCAGCAGCAGGACCAGCAGCAGGTCCAGTAGCAGGTCCAGTAGCAGGACCAGCAGCAGATCCAGCAGCAGATCCGTCGGATATTCCACTTCGAGTTGGTGTGGCTGACTTCTTATTAGCATTCACCGATGTATCTTCTCCATTAGATCTCTTTTCACCATTTTCAGACCGATTTCGATTTCGATTTCGACTTCTACTCTTATTAGTGCTATTATTATTATTATTATTATTCACTCCATGTCCTTTATCTTGTTTCTGACCCAGTGTTTTTTTCGTTTGTCTAATATCTAAAGTTCCATTTTTCGTCACCAACCCTGTGAATCGAGAACCTTCCAGCATACCTGTACAATTACCAAGAATCAAAACAGTCTTGGCACTTAATTACTGGTCTCAACCAAATATTTGTGTCTTCCAATTTATTTGACTGCACTTGGTTCAATTTCAGTATCGATGTTTTTGAAAAGACACTTGCCCACAACGACGATTTTTATTCCAATTATTGGATACTTGATGATATAAACGCGATTTTTGGTTCTCACGACCATATCTACCAGGAGAGCTAACACCTTTCAAAACGTTTAAAAGAAAAATTGCGATGAAAGTGGATTGTGTAATCGCGAGTGGGAGGATAGTGGTGGGTAATATTAGAGGCTTAGCGTCGAGGTGGAGTGGTGAAAGGGTAGGGGTAAGAAGAACAAGACAAGGGATAAGAGGAGTCAAGATGAACGTTCAACGTGGAGCTGAAGCGAGTGAGAAGAGTAGAGTGAGGAGAGTGAGAAGAGTAGAGAAGAGAAGAGTAGATAAGTGTAGAGAAGAAAAGGGTTGTGCAGAGTAGAGAAGAGAGATAAGGACAGAGTTGTGCAGAGTTGTGCAGAGTAGAGAAGATGGTGTCAAGTTGGTTGATCAGTGGATGTATGATAGTGGTGCAGGAAGTAGACGACTGGACCATTGGGACGTCACATTGATGAGGGTATTTTGTAAGTAGTAAGTACCCAGTGGTATGATCTAGAAACCGGGATAAACACTCATGACAAGGTCATAAGCTTGGAATTTAGATCAGTGAATAATTTGATTACTCAGTTGAACTAAATTACCTCAATGTCCACATCTTATCAAGGACCAAAATAATAATTGTGAGCGAGTTGTCAAAATATAGACGGTCTCAGAATAGATAGTGCTAACTTCGATTCTTTCACGTCCACTTGGGGCCCAATAAAAGGGCACCCCACTAGCTTACCCTCAACATAAATCCAGTCGATTGCATCCCATGTATGACATTCATTGGCATTACTAACAAGTGAACTTGCTCTATTCTCCAGCACCCCTGAACTCTCACAAGACAGTCCAACAGAAGAACTAATGGACACCGACACAACGAAAGTCAAACAGACAGTCCACCACCATCTTCAACAGCCACTCTACCACCACCTCCATTCCCGTTTTCAATTTCTAATTCATCAACTTTATATTTATTTCAATTTTATTCTTCTATGTCCCCCCCTCTCAACATCAATCTTAACAAAAGGTTCACACCCCTTCTAGGCCGATGCGACATCAACCTTCTTGTTCTTCTTCTTGTTATTGATTTTCAATGGCTGTTCAAGTAATTTAGCGACCTCTTCATCAACTGTCTTCTCAGTCTTATATAACTCACTTTCAAACACTGGAGAAGTAAACTTCACAATTCCATTCTTGGTAATCGCAATCGTGGTGAAGAATTGAGCAACATATTCACCCTCCTTTTCTGACATCACTTTATAATCAAGCATAACTTGATGATTACAACATTCAATAAGTCCCATTCTTGCCTTACGAGCATCTGCTAAATTTTTAATGTTATAAGGAAATGGACCTCCACATTTTTCTTTAAATTCAGCTAAAACAATGTGAGAAGATTTCATTTTCAATCCATAAGAATTTCCAGTAATTTTATATAACGAAGTCTTATAGTTAGAAGGTTTAACTTTACCATCTGCTGATGTAGAAACCAAAATATCTAATCCATAAACTTCATTTTCTTCAAATTTATAAGTATCCATTTGATTCTTATTTTCTTTAGATGGATTTAAAATGATTTCCTTTGGTCCATACAATACATTACGCTCTTGATTATGAGTCAACATACTTTCTAATGGAGTTACTCCATAAGAGGAAGCAACTTTTTCAACAATATTTGTAACATCCCAATTACGATTTTTAGGAGTGAAAGTTCTAATTGCTGCTTCTGATGCATTCCATGCAGCAGTTAAAAGATCTGCTTTAATACCAGTAATAGGATTTTCTTTGGTGGCACCAACAATCACAGTTTCTGCTACAATCGAAGGGAACCCATCAATTTGAACTCCAAGCATAATCTTGACCACATCACCATCTTTTAAAGTCAAATTTGCTTCATCTTCTGCATTTACAGGAGATAAATGTGCTGGAATATGATTAGGACTAACGGTAGTTGGGAAAGCAATTCCCTTTGGAATTTTGGAAGTTTTCTTGGAATTATAAATCTTTGAAAGTTCTTCATTCAATAATTCGTCACCCTTTTGACAAAGATCAAATACTTGAGCTCCAGCTACGGTTAACAGTTTGACATGAGCTATAGTTCTACCAACAATTTCTCCCGCAGTCTTGTATTTGGCAACAACATCTGAGTTGGCAATGGAATAGTCTGGAGTAGCAGCTATTGGAAACGCGGTTAGTATTGGCGATATAAATTATTAACTATCAGATATAAATTCAATGGTAGAGATTAAGAGATAGGTACAGGTTGAACTTACTTTTAGTGGACATCTTGAATGAAATATCTAGGTATAATTGTTAGTAGGAAGAAGTAAAACTTTGAAGGAAAGCAGGTCAATACCTTTCAGCCAGAGGTTACAGCATCTCAACATTGGGGCGCAAAAAAAAAAACTGCATACATGCAGGAAACTGGAAGTTGGTAAGATTCTCAAATTGGGCCCTTTGCGATTAGAGCAAGAGGTGCCTCTAAGAAGAGGTAGAGAGAAGGAACCAACAACTAAATTGAACGTGTACAATATATTGATCAGCAGTGTTCTTTAGGATACCATTAATCACTTGTAATTCATCCCTGTGGAAATGCTGTAGCACGATCATTTTAATTGCACCTCTTCATCTTCTTCAATGCTTTCATCATGTTCCTCTTCGTCAGAGTCAACCTCAGTGTATTTAGTCTCCTTCTTAGCTCTTGAACTTTTTCTTGAAGGCTCTATTGGAGAAGTAACTTTCTTAGCTTTCTTAGGTCTTATATCTCCACTTTTGGTTCTTTGAGATCTCTTTTTCAGTTCAGAAATACCAACAATTGATTCTGAAGATTTACGCTTAGGTGGGCCAGAGCTTCTCTTCCTATTAGAGTTGGAAAACTTGTACTTGAATAAATGCTTCAACTTGGCCTGTATTTCATCGGGAATGTAAACTTTGGTGATAGTGGAATGGGCTTCTTGAATGCTTCTCATTGGGGCAAAAAGATCACTGGCTAATTTGACTTTCCCTGGCCAGGTTTGCATCGACCAATTTCGAACGTCGCATAGATCTTTAACTATCAATTGGGCCAATTCAGAGGTACAATAAAGATTTAGAGCCTCTTGTGGTAATGGAACCTTTTCATAAAGCTCCTGGTCGATTACTGCATCTCGAAATTGCTTTATACGACTTGCAAAATAGTAAAGTAAAGAAGCATTCTCTGATTTAGCGACACTCATCAAAAAGAAAACAACATATTCCAGAGCGTAGGTGTAGGCTTTCATAAGCGTTTCAACCTTCTTCGATGATGACGTTTCCTCAGCCGCAAGTTCCATTAACTCTTTAAATTCTTGAGTATGTGCAATCATATGGATCAATCTCAGTAGCGAAGTTTCAAACTTGATACTTTGTTTAGATTCTTGTCTCTTATATAATGACTTCACCCATGTACTTGCTTTTGATTTCAACACTTGGTCAGGCTCATGAGCCATAAAAAACACCAACGGTAAATAATTTTCAGATATTGACTCATTTGATAAATATTTCTGTAATTTCAGTAAAAACTTCAGTCTTACCTTTTCATTCAGGTCCTGTAATAAGAAGACTAATCTGTTCATGACTGTGTAGGTCATTATTTCGTTAAAAATAGGAATCTTGGCAAGTTTTAGTATGAACAAGCCAGCCATTAAACGGAGTCTCAGTTGATATATACTTGGAGTGGGCCACGAAGGTGAACCTTCATGAACAATTTCTCCACCATTTCCAATAAGAGACACAAATAATTTGAGAACCGGTTGTGCAACAGCTGCAATATCAGAGTTAGACCCCTTGGTATTGGTGGCAAGTGACTTCAATCTGTTGACAAATACTCTCAATGCAAAAACCTTCTCATTAAGAATCGGATGATCTTGTACTTCATCGTCAGTGATCCATGTATCAACTTCTGATGAAATTTCTTTCTCGTGACGATTTTGCAACAAAACCTCTTTGATAAGAAAAGAAGTTAATTCGCCTGATTTATCCTCTACTGCCAATGGATCTTGTAAGTAGAGTTCTGAAATTGCACAGATATGAACATCAAATTTGGGATTTTTGGGGTCAAGAGGATATATGCTATTCATTATAGAAGAACAATATATCTCCTTTTTAGAACTTAATCCCAAGATTTTGATTGCAAATTTACATTCTATCGTACTTCCATTGACAGCAAACTCCTTTAAAGACTCCGTAAATGGGACATCTGAGGGCAACAAATCCGGAAATTTCTTAACAAAGTAGTAAATAGTTTTCAAGATATTAGCCTTGGATACTCCAACACTATCCTCATGCTCTCCTTCTTCCTTTATGACCAAGTTTATTAATTCTTTGACTTCAAATTGAAACACATCCGGCACTATTATTGAAATATTCTTTAGTAATTCATTTGAAATGGAGTTAAATTCATGATGAGGATCTTTGGAATACTTTATTAATTCATTTATGTTTGATCTGTTGAACAAAATCATGGACGAGCGATACAAGAGCAATTTGAAATTGGAGATCATATCTGTCGTAGAAACATTTGACTTTTCATCATCTAATTTCAAGTTCTTAGGGTTATTCAATTTAGTTAATAATTCTTTCATTGCGTTTTTCACTGAAATATAGTCTGATTCAGGAGAAATACATATTTTGATTAAGTAAAAGTATCTTAAGTTCTTTAACTTGTAAAATCTTTCGAAACATGAGAAGGAATTTAAACCCTCAGGGAAAGAGAATGAGAGCCAATGTATAATCTTATCAAGTTTAGATATGGTGGAAGGTTCATTCCTTTTAGTATCTTTACCATCAGAAAGTTCATTTTCTTTATCTTCGGTACTTTCCTCTGAGTTCAGTGGTTCTTTGAAATTCTTTTCAGAATATTCCAAGTATTTCGTGACAACATCTGATACTTGTTGTTGTCTCTTATTGATAGCAAAGAAAGACTTTTTGCTCTTTTCATCGAGTGCCCTATAAAACTGGCACAATCTCTGTACTCTCTTGATAGGGTTACTATCAAATGGAAGTAATTTCTCAAGAATGGTTATGTCAACAGCTGAAGTAATCTGCTTATCGTTAATGTAGATTAGGGAAAGTATTTGGTTAGGTATCTCATCAGTGATAAGAGTACGAATATCATCACTAACTTCAGAGTTTGGATTCGAATGATTAAAGGCATTCTTCAATTCAGAATTAAGGAACTCATTGTAGACGTTTCCCAAAACTTTTATAACTTCATTCCTAATTTCAGGGTTCTTCTCTCTTATAAGTTGGAAGAGAGTGTTCATAATATTCTTGTTGCAAATCTTGTAAATGAAAATATCGAACGGAATCTTATCAATAGTCTTGCAAGTGGTGAATCTGACTCGTTCGTCAGAATCCAAAAGACATTTCATGAGTCCATTATTAAGCTCGCCTATAATTTCTGGCGACAAAGAAGTGGAGACAAGTGGATTTCCTGAAGTGGTAGTAGAAGAAGCATTTAAAATACTGGCAACTTGCTCAACCCATTTACATCGAACCAATGGAGAAGCATCTAATGTTTTCTTTAACCAATTTATCCATGTTTCTTTATGGCTGGTTGTGAAATTTACTCTTGTGAGAGCGATGCCACTTCTCGTATTACTACCGATAATTTTACCAATAGTTTCTACTGCCAATACCCTTATTTTCTCATCTTCGGCCTTCAATTCGTCATCGATTAACCCCATTACTGAACCTAACATTTCAGGAACAAATTTCCAGATCTGAACCGTTAATTTATGGATTTTTTTTAAATTATCAAGAGTTGAGGATGCTTTTGCTCGATCAAAATCTTCAGTAGATGTTGTAGATACTGCAGACATACTAGCAGCACTTTCATATAACATTTTCGAAAACAATTTGGCGATCTGTCTTGACATTCGATCAACATTAGTTTCACAAATAGTCACAGAAAAGTTGAAACTAGGATTGGAAATGTTAGAACTGCCAGCAGTTAAGCCTGATGAGTTATCTACATGAGACAAAAATTTGTTAAGGATAAGTTTTAACACAGAATGTGGTATGGAATCAGATTCGGAGATTATTTCCGAGAGAATATCAGCTGCTAATGGCTCCAATCTGGTGGGAAAATTCTTCATTGATACCTGATAAAGAATTGCAAACACTGATTCGATTAATATCTCGTGATCTGGAAGATCTGTTATTAATATTATTGATCTGACTTCTGCCAATCTCTTAAGAAGGTATGCTTGTTGCTGGAAATAGGGGTTTTCTTGCTCTGAAAGTTTCTTAAACTGCAGAAAAAATGTCTTAAATATCAACGACAAATCTCCAGCGGTATAAGGAGCATCTGGGGCATATATTCTTAGAATATCTGAGATACAGCAGCAAGAGTAGGCTTGTACCCCAACATTTGAATGCCTGAGAAGCTTCCGGTCAACAAGATCATTCTTAATTTGAGCAATAGATGATAATTTGATGGTGTCCTGATCGACGCTAGATAATTCTTCTTGGAGCAATTGGAGTCTTGCTAAGAGTTCTTTAGTTGGTATTGGGTTACCCACGGTGGAGAGAATGGGTTTATTGAACTTGAGCTTCATGTTTCTTTTTCTTTGTTTTGGAAGGGCAACGCAAAATTAAATAACACAAATAAGCAAACTATCAAGATGATACCGCAATCTGAACTAATATGTCGTTTTCTGTCACTCCAAAGACCAGCCTGTTGAAAGAATGTAACTAAACAGTTTCAGTTTTTTTAAGATCATATGAATTGAAATGTATACAAATTGACGCGTTTTGTGTAAATAGTGATTGTAAAAATGTGTATATGCAGGTGCCTTATTTGGTATATCGAAAGGCCGAGCGCTCAGTGGGAAGAAGATAATGGTGGGAGGCTGAAGAGTTCATGGTTGAATGAGTTATGGAGACCTACGTTTCGAGTCTTTCAAGGTTCCAAGTAATACGGTAAGACAGTACTGTAGAGTAATATTGTACTGAGAGAATTTCCTCATAGATTCTTATATTATTAGTCTTAAAGACGCTATCTATTAAGGGAGTCTGGTGAGCTAAGAAATCTGACTTATAGCCATACAGTAGTAGAAAGCTCAGCTTGTTTTTAGCAGATCGATGTCTGAAAGAAGAACCTCAAGCCAGAATATCCATCGAGTAATGTGAAATCAGTGGTGCAAGTGGTGTTGGTCCTAGTGGAGCTCGTGGAGCTCGCGCTGGTGGCGCCTGCTGTGTTATATATCCTTGTTCAGTGCTCATCCTACCAGTTATTGCATGTAAGAAAAGGGCAATAGAATGTATCATCATCAATCACCTCTCAAGCATAGCTTTAAACAGTCTCAGATATTTCAAGGTAATTGCTTGGAACGAATCCTCTTCTCTGTAATCCACCCACTTCTGATATGCCAACAAACCAGTTGTCTACCGCATTCCCATTCATAAAATTATACACAATATGTATTTTATCGCCCTTATCAAACGATAAGTCTCCAGGTTCAACCCCTTTAAAGTCATATTTGGCTACTGCTTCAATATGTCTCTTATTCTCCAAACTGTCAAAAAATTGATTGAATTTCCAAAGCTTGTAACTAATACTAGTGACATTATCGAAAAGAATTGGATCTCTATGCTCGATGGGTACAATGTTATACACATCACTAGGAAGTACAACAGATTCTTGTATGTCATTCTTTGAGCCATTGTAGATTTTAGCCAAAGTTTTATCAATTCGATCAGTAGAAGATCTTTCCAAGTAAGTACTAGAGATTTCAGATACTGTCTCCGATGAAACATCCAGAATCACTGATGAAGTTTCGGAATCAGAGTCAGAAACATCTTCATTTTCGGAAACTGTATCGTTAAAGGAAGAAGATTGTGCCACTGATGGAGAGAAGAATGGAGTTATGTTCAGTCTTGGAGATGAAACAAATTGAGGAGGAGACACCATTCTAGCAACATTGGATCTTGGAGGTAATGGAGGAGGTGCAGATGCTGATGATGGCGGAGTTGATGGAGATCCTGTTTGTGTGACCACAAATGCTGGTGTTAATGAACCTGACGTCGTATCACCATCCAATTTCAGTGTTAAAGTTGTAGCAATGATTGGGACATCCAGTGTTGAAATTGCCGAAATTTCAGATGCTGGAGGAGTCAACGGGTTGCTTGAAAGTGGTTGATCTTTATCTGGAACAGCAGGCAATGCTCTATTATCATTGTGTCTAGATGGAAGAGGAGGAGGGACTTTTGGCTCATGAACGGGCTGCAATGAATGAGGAACTATGACATCATCGATACTGATAGTTCCAGGATTATAAATCTTGGATACATTCATCAGTTGCACTTTATATTTTTCATAAGCTTGAAGTGGATCTGCAGCTTGCCGTTCATTAAATATGCCGGTCATGGGATCATCTGGTTTCACAGGATTCTTCTTCTCTATACTTTTAGAAGTCTTGAGCCATAATTTTTCCACATGCAGCTTCTTTTGAACCGTTGGATCCAATTCTTGTTCCAATAATTCCGGCTTCTTGTCATGAATGAAACTGATATTCGATTCAATTTCGCCTCTAATCGGTTCAACTGCCAATTCCCAAAGCTCTATAATCTTTCCGTAATCTGCCGAATCTGTACCTTCTAGGAATCCGTGGTATGTAGCATAATATTTTAGAGAAGAATGAATCTCCTTGTATACATCAAGTTGTTTGCAAAGAATGAGCTTCGTGGTTGAATCTATAAATTCATCAAAGAATGAAATGGCTTGAGGCAAGATTGTCTTTACGTTACTATTGATTTTTGTGTATACCCCATTGGCAACTTTAAGCAGAATGTCAAGAGAATTAAGTTTCTCCTGTTCCTTTTGATCCAAAGGTGAAGTCTTTGTCATTAATTTGGTGATCTTTTGATGAATCTTATCATATTCTGCCTTCTTTTTAGTACGCAATTTGATAATTTTTAATATTTTCTTCAAATTGTTAATCATTTCCACATTTTTCTTCTTAGTTGATTTCTGGAACTCTTTCCAATCCTCCAAAACACTATCCCGAAGCAGTTCTATTGAGATCTTGTAACTCGTCAACTCAGTGCACACACTTTCAATAAGAAATTGTTTCTCCTTGGGATGTACCAGAGGTATTACTTGTTCCGCTTGCCACCTACTGAACTCTAGGTAGTACTCATTCATGTTTTTGAATTGTAAAGATCCATCTCCAATGAGTTTGATGAATAACTCAACAATTTTAAGATTGTGCTTAAAGAAATGAGGTAAATGCTTTTCTCCTAGATGAGCCAATTGGGAGTTGAGATACTTCAATCCAGCCACAGAAGTCTTAATATCGTGTTCATATACCCCGATCAAGTCATCATCTATATCATAAGGTTTTTTATGTCTAAGAATTGTATCCTTTACGGAAGACCCATAATCAGACACATGAGTTACGCCATCATGAACTGTCAGTCCAATTCCAGTGATTCCTCCTTTTACTGTGTGTCCAATACCCATGGCTCCACCTTTCACTGTAGAGCCAAGTCCAGACACTCCATCTTTTATTTTGTCCATGGCTAAGGATTTCTTATTGTAATGGTAATTTGACAGCTATGACAAAGAAAACGGTGCAACGTAAGTTTTGATTAAAAGGGAGGTTCATGCGCCAATGTGTGAATGTTCCGCTCACAGCCGCAAAATAGCGACTTTGGTCATTGGTTCGATGTGGTGAAATTTCGCGGTTCTTGGAACGCTGGAACGTCGTGTAGGGGACCCTAGACAGACTACCATTTGGTGGTGATAGGGGCACGTTGGGAAGAAATTTAAAGTAATGTGGGGGTGTTTCACAGCACATGAATCGTAGTATCTCTATCAGTGTAGCTATCTATGTTGATAGACGTCAATGTTTGTGATTGTCTATGTTGTTGTCAGTTCATTGCCGGAGAGTCTTAATTTCTATTTCCCCAGTTATCTAGCGGAAAAATTCGCCCATTGGTAGGCGCGGTTCTGGAGATCAATGACGAAAGGTCGCCTGCTTTAGGGAACTTAATTTTCGTCCATCGTAATTTCAATGCGCACTACCAGCTATTTCTAGCGAGAAAAGTAACGGCTTGGGATCTTATGATGTCGCTGGATTTTAGCGTGTCTTCCACTACAATCTCAAGAACAACAGGACTTCACCATACTTGATACAAGATACATCAAAGACCTCAAGGAAGCAGTTACAAATAATATAAGCCACTATATTTAGATCAGAATTAGGTCTCTCTAAACATCCAACCAATGATGGCGATAATATGGTGATTCATCATCTGTCTCTTTAGCACCCATTGGGGTCTCTCCACCTCGTGTAGGTAACCCCAGATTTTGTTGCTGCGCCAAGCAATGACGAACAAAACGGTTCATGTTTCCCTTGAGATCTAAATAATGGGCCCCGTATTAAAAATAAATTGGAACACCCACTGCAACATATTTGCAACTTCGATCCAACCCCATTTCAAGACCCACGTGACGGGGGCCCGTTTGATGGCATCTATTGCCCCATCCACTTCTTCTAACTCCGTTACCTCAAGGACGTTACTCGGATATAACATGGAATTGATGACAGGTCCTCCCCCCAACCTAAACTTCATACGAAATGTGAAGTTGTCCTCGATTTCAAACATCAGTTGAACCTGGTCCAACCCTTACCAACATCCCCTTACCAACAATTTCCCCCTTCCCGCACCACAACATTTCAGACTCTTCATTTCTATTGCCTAGACGTGCAGGACAAGAAAAATTTTGGAGTGGTCAAGAAAAAAAAAAGAAAATAGGAGCTCGGGGTTATGGTTTAATCTCCACCCAAACGATTTGAAAAATCTCCAACTTCCATTGTAGCCCGTAGTGTAAACTGTGCCATTGCATCCGTTGAATGATTCTTCCAATTTGGAGGTTGGACCACCGTATCAAAATTTATGTAGTGACATCTCATTCAGGTTGAATTCGGCCGATTTGCTATATGGAGATTGCACCTCCCCCGACCTTGACAGGTATTTCTCGCCATTTCTAACCGTTTTGGGTATTCCACCATCGGGAAAACTCCGCTATGTTAGTAGCCCATCACTTCGGGTAAGTTGCTACCCTTTTCAGGCTTTTAAATTTCTTTTCTATTTTTCTATCATGTGGTGGTTGTGAAGTTGATTAGTCGAGATTGATATCACTAAGTTAAATATTTGGACAGTTAGAAGACATTCGACATTTTCTGAAATCAAAACTCAGTAATTGTATGGAGGGATAACGAATTCCTATTTTGTTTGTATTAATTTGAATATTTTCTTTCTGTGACTCGATCTGTAAATCATATTGGTTGATCCTATATAAGAATCATCAACCTCTGTGCCTCGTTATCTTTTCTTTTTATTTTGGTTTTCTTGAATCAAAAATTGGATGAAACTTGAGCAATTGGTCTTTTCATCATTCATCCTAAATCAAATTTGTTATATCGAAGTTTCAATTTTCTTGTTCATTTTCTTTGAACAGAAGCTTGTATGGGAACCCAATCCATGGATTTGAAGAAATTGAAACAACTGAGAAACTTTTACTCCGAATTGGAAATCAGCCGTGTATTACTTGCCCGTTCCTTTTCAAGTTCAAGTCATTTTTAGGCACTGGAAAAAGGAAAAAAAAGTGAAAAGTGACATAGTTTTCGTTTCCATCTGTTGTTTTATTGCTTCATTCGACCAATTATTCTTTGATTGACACAAATGTTAAAGTCGGTATCTCTTCTTGCAGTTAAGATGGACAAAATCCAAGACTCTCCCAAAACTCAAAATAGTTCTAAACATTCACATTCACTTCCACATTTACAAAAGATTAACAATCTTTCTTCTCGCTCTCGTGCATATTCTGCTCCTGTTAGATATTCAACTGAGGCTTGCTTATCTTCTCCTAGTAGAGCAGCAACATCTCCTACTATATCTGTTCCTTGTGATACATATCCAAGCTCAGATGGTTCCACAACATATGCCAAAATACCCAAAGAGATCTTTGAAAGTAATAATGGGATCATTTATAAAGGTTACACCAAAGATAAAGTACAGATCGTACTTAAGCATTCTAAACGACATCCAGATCAGTCGAATCAATTGTACGATTATTCAGTTCGTAATGAATATGACATTATTCGTTCTTGTTTGCATCAAAATATAGTCACCGTTCTTGATCTTATTGAAGATCCAAAAGAAAAAGTTGATGATACTACTTCTTGGTACCTTGTGTTTCCGTTTTATGCTAATGGGGATCTCCTTACTTGCCTCGGAAACTTAAGAAAACATAAGATTCAGGTTTCAAATAATTTAAAAGATTCAATTTTCAAACAAATCTTAAAGGGTACCATCTTTCTTCATAATCGTAACATTGTTCATCGAGATCTCAAGCCTGAGAACTTCTTGATAGATGATAAAGGGTTGGTGAAAATTGCAGACTTTGGATATAGTTTAGATATTAGCAATGAATCCTTCAAAGATAAGTTACGGACAAACAAAAGAGATATAATCTGTGGTACCAATAGTTTCAAAGCACCAGAACTTTTCATCATTGAATCAAATGGAGTGGATGAAAGCAATTTAGATAAGATAATATCTTCCTTGAATTTTAAAGCACTTGATTACTGGTCCTTGGGAATGGTTTATTTGAATATTTCGTTAATGTTAATTCCTTGGACTTCTGCTCTGAGTGATAACGTCAGTTACAGTAAGTTCCACTTAAATTATCCCAAAAGTGAAAAAGATTTCAATAAACTCTTGAAATTATTTGAGAATGCAATTGCATTCAAATCTTTGGGTAATGAAAACCCTGCTTTATCTTGCTTTAAGAAATTGACCTATGAATCTCGATCTTCTGTGTTGAAATTATTAAATCCAAATGCAACAGAAAGGGTTACACCTCAGGAGGTGTTGACTTCGAAATGGTTGAGTCAGGTTTATTCGAATCCTAAAGATTTGATCGAAATACTAGCACAGATAAAATAGAGGAATTGGTATTAAATGGGTAAAATGTTAGGCATGGATTATATTTTTTTTTGTTTTTTTTTTTGCTTTTTGGAAAGATAAATGAAACCTGAGTTGTCAGTGTTTTGATAGAATGAAAGTTGTTGTAACATTAGAAGTGAGGTTGGGGAATGCTGTATAGGTAATGGATTATGGAGTCAAGTTAGGATGGACAGCAAGTCAATTTTCAAGAAGTACGTGGTGGCTCTGTTTAATCGCAGAAGTATTGACTACTTTGGATTAACATCAGTAAATGTTCCACCGGTATACACTGTTGAACTAGTTAGGGCCATATGGTTATATTTTGACACACTTGAGGATGATGTAGGGTAGTGGGTTACACTGAACTACATTAGTTGTATGATCTGTTGAACTAGTTGTAGAAGTTATGGTAGTTGTAGGATTCATTGGACTGATATTCTTATTGCAATATGTATCCTTCATGTTCATTGCACCACTTTCATCCATAGACACTTGTAATCACTACGCATTGATACAGCTCCGCATTTCGAAAGACCATCAAGGCTCAGGACCTATAACCTCAAGATGTCCTCAACCACCCATGTCTAGGGTCTACGGATTCACTCAAGAAGGATGATTCAATGATTGGCTCGAGTATTGGAGTTCAAAACAAATGTCAGTAGGAACTGGAGGTCGTTGCTTATAGAATACTTTGAGGAACAGAAGGAAACACCGTTTCCGCTGGTCGGAATGTAGCTGAAGTGGGAGGAAAATTTACAAGGAACCAATGGGATTAACTTGGTGGTTTCAGATGGCTGCAACTGTGATTTGGGGTTTGTAGGAGTACACACCATGGGCCGAGATACTTGCCTGGTCGTTATAGATTCTACTTTTGATCCTGGTCCCGGTAACACAGCCGCTGGTGGTGGAGCTACTTTGCTCTTCTTTTTCTTTGATCTACTCATGTTTGTCCTGACTTTACATGAGAATGTAACTGGTTGGTCGAAGAAGAAAGTAGTCTGTTTACTTGAGGTTGCACAGTTTCCTCGCTTGGGCTACAATTAGGCTGCAAAAAATCGCAGTTTCGTCACAGACACACTCCCTCGCTAGTAGGGCGGGAAACTCCCAAACCTAAGCTCGAGCGCAGCGAGCCAGGCCCCACGCTGTGGCTCTCCGCGAGCAGCGGCCAGCGGAGCGTCTCGCTTCCTCTACAACTTAGAAACAGGAGGGGGGGGACTCCTTCTACCGCTCCGCTCGGGCCATTTCATGGAGACTCCTGCGGAGAGCTGTTCCCTACGGGAAGCTTTCACTAGTTCTCGAGATCAGGGAGCGAGACTCCACGTAGTGGCTCTCGGCGAGGAGCAGAGCGTCTTGCGTCCCCCTAAAACTAGGGAGCGCGAAAAAGCGAACGCTACAGAGCTACGTAAGACCTACACCAGTTCAATATATTACACGTATAATTAACAAGTCAGGCCGATGGTAAACCAATCGATATAGAATACAATAATACTGGCAACAGCACTAAGAAGAGAGGGATGAATGCACCACGTCAACACAAGAAAAAAAAGACCCGAAAGAACAAGCAAGGGCCAGAACTCGGGAACAACTTCGCGAAGGCTCGGTATCAATTAATGGTTCGTGAGAAAATGTCATCGATGCTAGGGGACTAGTGGACTTGATCTGGGGTTATCTCTGCGAAAGGGCAAGGTGAATCACCGATTGTTTCAAGCTTTATGGTATCCCAGATAACCGTAGTTACCAACAACATTGGTGGAGGCAAGAGGAGCCGAACTGCCAGTGGTACTGGTACCATTAGCACCGTTTGTTCCATTCAACACTTGGGTTGAGGAAGTTCTTCTTGGATTTCCTGGACCTCTTACACCCAAAGGATTCTTGGAAAATGATAATCTGATTCCTCCTTTACCATTACTTCCACCAGGACGAGGAAGAGCTCTGCCGTACAACTCAGCTAATGCTCTTGTAGCATAAGCTACATCTTCAAATTCAACAAAACACATTGGCCCGTGGTTGTGACTATTTGCATTTGGATTCGATTGAGATTGAGTTTTGGTTCTGAAAGAGAGACGACGGAAACCTTTCTGAGGTGAAAACAAAGCCCGAAGTTCAACTTCGGTGGCATCTGGGGGTAAATTACCCACATACAATGTATTACAAGGAGGGTTCTGATCTGCAGGGTTTGCTGGAGGAGGAACTCTTGCTAACAACGAAAGATCTGGAACATCTTTTGCTCTAAAAGCCTGACCCTGAGCTCCCAGAGGTTGAGACAGTGGAGATTGCTGTCCAGCGGGCAACTGAGGAGGAGATTGGGAAAGGGAATGAGGCTGAGGTTGCGGTTGCTGTTGAGTTTGAGCTTGAGCTTGTGCCTGTGCTTGTGCTTGTGCTTGTGCTTGTGCTTGAGCTTGTGCCTGTGCTTGTGCATGTGCCTGTGCTTGGGCTTGAGCTTGAGCTTGTGCCTGTGCCTGTGCCTGTGCTTGCTGTTGTGCCAGTATGGTATGCAGCTGTTGCTGCTGTTGCGTTGGTAAATGCGAATGCGATGCTTGTGATGACTGTTGAGAACTTGCTAAAGTCTGTGATGACATGGTACCAACGGGAGAAGTTTGTTGACCAGCTAATGCATGAGTATGACCTAAGCCCAACAGTTGAAGAGGGTTTTGAGATCCTAACAATGGATGATGAGAGGCTGGGGCGGATGATAATTGATTTTGTAAAGTTGCCGAAGGAACTCCTGAGCTATTGAAGAAAGCAGAAGAGGTTCTTCTACGATCAGTTGCAGTAGCAGAAGCGGCCGAAGCAGCAGAAGCCCAATCAAATGAAGATTGAGCTGAGGAAGGACCACCAGCAGGGGTTTGAGGGGTGGAATTGGAAATCAAAGGAGCTCCAGATTGTTGCAGAGTTTGGATTTGTTGATGAGATGGGGGTTGTTGTTGGCTAGCAACTTGTTCAAGATGTTGAGCTTGTTGTTGAGCTTGTTGTTGCTGTTGCTGCTGCGCTTGTTGCTGCTGCGCTTGGATAGAACCAGCCGGTCCTTGCGATGAGCCATTGGAACCAGATTTCCACGGATCTCTCACCAATTGTTCATACTCTCGAGCATCGTTCTGAGATTCCATAAGAAGTAAAGACTTCCCTGAAAGATCAGATAAATCAATTCTTCCACTACCAGACGTTGTTGCAGCAGAAGTTGGAGTGGTTGAGCCAGAGAAAGGATCACTAAATAAAAATCGGGACCTTTGATTACCAATAGATTGTCTCTTTTGATATTCAGGAGTGGAAGTATTTATGTGAGGAGGAGAAATATTAGAATTGGAAAGTCTTAATGAATTGAAGGGAGCATTGAGATTTGATGAAGGATTGGGGTTTGAATTTGCATTGGAATTGGCATTGACATTGGATTGGAACGCTGCAGTAAAATTATCATAATCCACTTTGATAGGAGCTGAATCACCACCAAAGAGATATTTTCCTTCCAAAAGCTTTCCAGTTGTGATACAAGTGTTGAAGTTTTTGAAATAGGCAACGATAAGCGAGTCGTCCAGTAGATCGTTGTTGACGCCATCGTCATTGACTAACG